>CAMZMU010000106.1:32595397-32731174 GCA_947311845.1 Poa pratensis | reverse complement strand
GTAATCTTTAGATTCGTTCATTTGGATCTTCGGTATGGTTCGTTTCTCCAGCCCTCTGAATTGGTGGCGAAGAATTGCAAGCTTATGTTGTTTGGCGTGTGTCCCCAACCGATATTGCATCTATGGTAATTCGATCTCGTTATTTGTGTCGAGTGGTTATTGCGGCCGTCAAAATCTTGATTGACGAGGTCGTTTACAGTTGTCCCAGTTTTTTGCTGTTTGTTCTATGCATATTTAAATCAGCAGCCGTCGAACAATCCAAAGAAGAAGACGATCAACATGATTTTTAGTGTATTTTTATTTTGTATTGGCCATGTTTGGCTTTGGATGTCTTTTCTAGAAAATAAAAATAAAGAGACTAATTAGGGCAGGGCGAGGACTTGCGAGGTGAGAAGCAGGCCCCCTGGCCCAGTATGGGGATGAAGAAAATTTAGCATCGGACGGGGAAAACCAGAAGAAATCGGCCTAACTCACGGAAATCCATATCGGCTCATGGATTTAGATGCACTCGCTGCTCAAAAAATATTTTTAAAAATGTCAAAAATTTCCAAAATAAAATTTTCGGATATACTAGATGAAATTTATGTTAGCACAGAAAGTTTTGCGAAGAGAAGATATTTTTTATGGGCTGTGCAAAAAAGACAAATCCAAGTTTTTCAAAATGACTTTGCACGCGTTTTTTTGTGCACATGTCATAAAAAATGTCTTTTCTTTGCAAAACTTTTTGTGCTAACATAAATGTCATGATGTATATCCGAAATTTTATTTGAATTTTTTGACATTTCAAAAAGTTTTTAAAAATATTTATATAGCGGGTGCATCCGCACCCGTGACCCGAAACGTCGTGTCCGTATCCGTCCTACTTGAGTGAGTGACAAAAGAAGGTTAAAGTGGATGACCAAGATCATACGAAATTATGTGCATACAACTCAGAAGTACAATCCATATGAATTCTGAACATCCACCCAAATGATCATATATTGTTGCAATATAAAAGGTTCCTAAAAATGCCTGAAAAGTTTACGATTGTCAAAGAGGGTCATTATTTCAATCAAGACAAAAATAACGTAGGGCTTGAATCAAAATTTCAGTACTAAGTTCCTATGCCCAAACTCATCTTATTCCGCCATTGCGACTTCTCTACATGATCTCTCTTTATTGTGTT
Source organism: Poa pratensis (assembly GCA_947311845.1). NCBI lineage: Eukaryota > Viridiplantae > Streptophyta > Magnoliopsida > Poales > Poaceae > Poa > Poa pratensis. The sequence goes on along the minus strand of CAMZMU010000106.1, from coordinate 32,730,009 downwards.
CTGCCTTCCTCACTCTTCCCAAGTGGCGGAGCCGCTAGAGTTCCGACTTATCATGTCCATGAGTCCATCAACACTTAACCATTTACCACATCGCGCCAACTCCTCATCGCTATCAGATGTTTTCCACAAACTGTGTACCTCCTTGCCCAAGCACCCACAAGCCTGACGTCACAAGCATGAATTGCCTTTGTCAAAATTTAATCCTCCAGTCAAAAAACAGCTCGATTTTTCCTGCTCCGTGTCTCATACATCACTCCTCGTAAAATAGTCAAAATACTTGATAACACCTAAAGGAAAATTTTGACCAAGTTACAGCTCTTTCCGTTTCAAAATATAGAGCATATTTTCACTGCTCAAATTCATGTTTTAACCAAGAATTAATCTGATCATGCGTAAATCATGTTACACAAAATTGGTAATATTTCATTCCTGTCCAGCAGCGCTCTCTTATACGTTATAACTATGATATTTGTGGCTACCAGAAAAAATAAATATTAGAGACAAAGTTCAAAATTGAGCAGCCAGGCTATGTCATACATTTCTAAAAAGAGGGATCTAAACACGTAGTTTTTCACGTTAAAAAAAATAAAGACCCTGATGCCCCCAAAACCAAAAAATAATGCACTTGAAAGGGTTGGTTGGCAATAAATAAATTCTAAAATCTCAAACATGTTTCTAATATGTTGATCATCGACCGCCCCCAAGCCACTCCATACATAACTTACAAACAAAAGTTAGATTAACATTTCATTGCACGACTTTAACAGTGCACAATTTTAGATGACCACACAAAAGCATTACAGGTCAAGATTTGCCACGACTAAATGGAGAGGTATAGAATAAAATATCGATAAAGAAGAGAAAGGTAAGTTGTTCTGTCTAGACGTAGACTGGAGACGTAGACCCCACAACATGTGAAGTGTTGATCCAGCACCAACAACAAAGATCTTCCATCCAGAACTAACAGCACCACCAAAACTTGGTTCCCAACTAGTACCACTCGTTGCTGTTTATCCCTCTTGTGCAAGAGCTCGAGTCGAGGAGGTTCACAATCAATGGATATCCTCATCTCTACAATCGTAGGGGACCTCATCAGCAGGTCGACGTCGTTCGTGATCAGGAAGTACTTCCAGCAGCAGCCCGACATCGACAAGATTCTCCAGAGGCTAGAGCGAGTTCTTCCAAGAATCCACACCGTCGTCGAGGAGGCAGAGGGGCGGCACATCACCAACCAGGGGATGCTCCGTCAGCTGAAGATGTTGAGGCAAGGAATGTACAGAGGCCACTACATTCTCGATGCCTTGAGATACCAAGCCGCCCTCGATGAGGTGGAGGGGAGGAGGAGATGAGCCACACATCATCTGCACTGTATGAATCCAGTGCAGTCAAACGGCTTCGTTTCTCTTGCACCCGCAGTGGTAGCAGCAACAGAGAATCGTTGTTGTTGTGCATAAACAGAAACATGCGAGAAGAGCTGCAACGGATGGTTGATACCCTTGAAGATACCATGGCTGGTATGAAGGAATTTGTTTTCTTCCTCAACTCATATCCTCGTATACTCTGCCAACCTTACGGCGGATATTTGCTCTTGGACAATTGCATGTTTGGCCGCCAATTGGAACGGCAACGGGCCCTGAATTTCTTGCTGCATCCCAGTGCTACTCCAGATTTGGCTGTACTTCCAATCGTTGGTCCAACACGAGTAGGGAAGAGCACTCTTGTTGAGTATGTCTGTAGGGATGAGAGTGTGCGTGATCGCTTCTCGATGATCCTCTTCTTCCCAGAGGACAGTCTCAAGGATGAAGGAGTTATCGACCTGAAAGGGAACAATATTAATGGTCTAGTCAGACATCAGAATTGTGATTCTCAAAACAGGTTGTTGATTATTGTCGAAACAGCTGAGGACATTAAAGAGGAAACGTGGAGAAGGCTGAAATCTTCCATAACCCGCATCACACCATCTGGTGGGAGTAAAATTATAATCACCAGTCGATCAGATAGAATTGTGTGTCTGGGTACAACAGAAGCACTTCGATTGGCGGATCTGCCTCAAGAAGCCTATTGGTATTTTTTCAAGTCGCTTGTATTCGGAAGCACAAATCCTGATGACGAGCCAAAACTGGCAACGATGGCCATGGAGATCGCTTTGGAACAGAGACAATGTTTCACAAGCGCACATATCGTTGCTGGGATACTGAGAGATAACTTCAATTCTCGATTTTGGCGCACAATTCTTGAATGTATGAGAGCAAATAAACCGACACATCTTCCTATGTTTGAAAAGCACCCAAACTATCGTCTGCGGGAAGATAAACCAGTGTATTATTGGAGACTGGCGAGGGACAACAAATACTTCTTGGTTTGCAACTATCTTCAGTCGAATTCCGGTGGGGAAGTCCCCAAGATCAGTGTGCGGGATATTTTCTTAGGATGTGGTGGTACACTACCCTGTGGGAATTTCGAGGCTCTTGAATGGAGATCTCGCATACCACCGTACTACAACTACATGATAAGCTGTATTGTGCAATCGCCACAACCAATTGCGGAAAGGAAGAAGCGTGTGTCTCGGGACGAAGAACGTTTTATTTGAGCAACACATTATCTGCGAGTCTGTATGTCATGTGGGGGCAGAAGTTCCAGCGTAGGAAGGGTGCAGCCCAGCCGTGATGCACCAGGATCTAGTCTAGATAGATACGTATTGCTTGCTGCCTTTTAATTATTAGTGTAGGTTTGGAAAGTGGAAAGGTTCGTCCCGTAGAAGGTTTTCCTGCTACTTCCAAATATTTAGAGTTTCCTTCTTAGACTACAAGTTGTAACCAGACTATATATGTTCACCCCACGTTGATCAATAAAGCAAGCAGAAAAGTTATCTATCTTCTCACCTCGTGCTCCTGCGCCCTGCGCCTCTCTCACCCTTGCTGCCGCCACGGGTCGTCGGGACTACCGTCCCCGACCTCCGGTTTCTCATGGCTACCAGCTGCGCCCTACGTCTTAGCTCTCTGATTCCCAAGCTCGTGACAACTTGGTATCAGATTCATCTACGATCCCGGCGGCACCCATGGCTTCGCCTTCAGACGCAACACCGCCGCCACCACCCACAACCCTCGAGGAGCTCATCACCAGGCAACGTGAGGACCATGATGGTGTGGTCGCTGCCCTAAACAGCCTCGCCGATGACTTCCAGGTCGCCGACGAGGAGTGGCGCGCTGATCGCAAAAAGCTCGACCTGCTCGATCAAATTGCTACAACACTCAAAACACTCCAGGATCAAGTGACAGAGGCCTCACAACACCAGCGTGCCCAGCACCAAGCTATACTTCGCCTTGAGCAGGGAAGCTCGACGCCACGCTTGGGCGGCCTCGGTATGCTGCCAGTTCCGACCTTGGACAAATCTAGGCCTTTGGCAATGCCGACCCTGGCAGAGGGATGTGAGCGAGCTCCGCGCCTCTACAAGATTGATTTTCCGACGTTTGATGGGGAGAGCGATCCATGCCCATGGCTGACCCGATGCAATCTGTTCTTCCTTGGTCAGCGCACGCAAGAGTCTGACAAAACCTGGCTGGCTTCCTACCACCTCACGGGCGTCGCCGCGTTGTGGTACGGCCACTTGGAGGAGAAGATAGGCCGGCCAACTTGGGGAGATTTTCGGACACTAATCTCAAATCACTTTGGGCTGCCAACTCGAGCAAATCCTTTTGGCGAATTGATCTCAATTCGTCGCACCAGTACGGTTGCGGACTATACCAAGCGTTTTCTCGAGCACTTGACCCGCGTTGCACCAATTCCTGACACCGAGGAGCGGGACATCTTCACCAACAATTTAGGTGAACCCATGAAGACACAGGTTGAGATGATGAAGCCGGCTACGCTTGAAGCAGCCATGGACCTGGCTATCTCCTTCGAGCATCTCAACAATGTGACGACAGTTGTTGGGACGACTTCAACTCGCCCGGTCCGCCAATCACGGCTGCCATTGACATCAGCTCCAGCGTCGTCTGACGCCACCGGCTCGGCTCAGCCACTAGCTTTCAAGAAGCTCACAGCGCCGAGATGGATGATAGACGTGCTAAGGGTCTATGCTTTAACCGCGATGAAAAATTCGTCCGTGGTCATCGTTGTAAACGTCTCTTCTACATCCAGTCTGTCGATGATGATGGTGACCCTGATGAGGATTCTGAGAATATTCAAATCTCTCTACTTGCGGTCACCGGCGTTCCTACTAGCGACACCATGCAAGTCGTCATGCGTATCGGCGACCATCAACTAGTCGCGCTAATCGACTCAGGCAGTACCCATAATTTCATCAATGAGGACCTCGCCACTTCTGTTGGAGCATCCTTCTCAGACTCGTGCCGCCTACGCGTCACCGTCGCCAACGGCGACCATGTCACTTGTCGGGGTTTACTTCGACACGCCCCGCTCACCATTGACAGAGAGAGCTTTGTGGTGGACGTGCATGCCATACCCTTGGGCGGGTTTGACGTCGTCCTCGGCACACGCTTCCTCAAGACACTTGGGCCGATTTTGTGGGATTTCTCCGCTCTCTGGATGTCCTTCTGGCGTGCCGACCATCGTGTGGAGTGGCGTGGACTGGCCTCAACTGAACGACCTAGCCATCTCCACCTATGCGTCAGCCGGGAGCTTTTGGACGACCTCCTGGCCTCCTTTGATGACATCTTCGCCGAGCCCACAGGGCTTCCACCGCCGCGTGCACACGACCACCACATTCGTTTATTACCGGGAACCCAACCAGTGGCCATTCGTCCATACCGATATCCGGCCATCCAGAAGGACGAGATAGAAAAGCAATGTGCCGACATGCTGGAACGTGGTCTTATACAGCGGAGTTCCTCAGCCTTTTCCTCTCCTGTTCTTTTGGCAAAGAAACACGAGGGTACTTGGCGATTTTGCATCGACTTTCGGGGAGTCAACAGAGTCACCATCAAGGACAAGTTCCCTATTCCCGTCGTTGATGAATTATTGGACGAGCTAAAAGGTGCCCGTTTCTTCACAAAGCTCGACCTCCGCTCCGGTTACCATCAAGTGCGTATGGCTCCAGAAGATATTCACAAGACGGCATTCCGTACACATGAAGGGCTTTTTGAGTTCGTGGTGATGCCATTTGGTCTAACCAATGCTCCGGCCACATTCCAAGCATTGATGAATGATGTGCTTCGTCCTTTCCTACGCCGATTTGTGCTCGTATTTTTTGACGACATCCTGATCTACAGCTCCTCTTGGTCAGACCATCTACGCCATGTCAAGCTCGTCATGGAGGCTTTGAGAGCCCATCAGGTTTACCTCAAGCGCTCCAAGTGTTATTTTGGCGAGGAGTCAGTGGCATACCTCGGTCATGTCATCTCCGCCGATGGTGTCGCCTTGGACAGCGACAAGATAATAGCCGTCATCGATTGGCCGGTTCCACGAACGGTCCGTGCAGTGCGTGGCTTCTTGGGATTGGCTGGATACTACCGGAAATTCATCCGCGATTTCGGTATAATTGCAGCACCACTTACAGCACTCTTGAAGAAAGAGGGTTTCTTATGGTCTGAGGATGCAAACCAAGCTTTTGATGCCTTAAAAACTGCCCTCACTACTGCACCTGTTTTGCAACTTCCTGACTTCACCAGGCCGTTCATTGTGGAGTGCGACGCATCAGGTTCGGGGTTTGGCGCGGTGCTCCACCAAGATGGCGGTCCGATCGCCTACTTCAGTCGGGCAGTCGCCCCACGGCACGCCTCCTTAGCGGCTTACGAGCGGGAGCTGATTGGTTTGGTCCAAGCAGTGCGACACTGGAGGCCGTACCTTTGGGGGCGTCCGTTCATTGTCAAGACCGACCACTACAGCCTCAAGTTCCTCCTAGACCAGCGGCTTGCGACCATCCCTCAACATCACTGGGTCGGCAAGTTGTTGGGCTTTGACTTTACCGTGGAATACAAGCCAGGTCGACAAAACATCGTCACTGACGCTCTCTCTCGGCGCCACGTATCTGGGGACCATTTGTGTGCCATCACAGGACCCTCGTTCGACCTCTTCGACAGCTTACGACAAGCTGCACACACTGACCCCGCTTTGGTGACATTCCGAAAAGCTAGAAGCCGGCGAGTTGAGCTCGCCTTGGGCACTCGTCGACGGCGTCGTCACATTCGAGCAGCGCGCATACGTGCCTCCCATCTCAGCACTTGTGACTGACGTATTGGCTGCTGCCCATGATATGGGACATGAGGGTGTTCAAAAATCGCTTCATCGGCTACGCCGAGATTTTCACCTTCCTCAAGCTCGTACAGCACTCCAAGATTACATTCGTGCCTGCACCGTGTGCCAACGCAACAAAACAGAGCAGCTGCATCCAGCCGGTTTGCTTCAGCCGCTGATGGTGCCATCTCGCATTTGGGAGGACATTGCGATGGATTTTATCGAAGGGCTACCTAAAGTGGGCGGCAAGTGTGTTATCCTCACGGTTGTCGACCGATTTTCTAAATATGCGCACTTCATTCCTTTGGCACACCCTTATACAGCGGAGTCTGTGGCCAAGTCGTTCTTCTCAAACATTGTGCGTTTGCATGGATTTCCAGCTTCCATTGTCTCCGACCGTGATGTGGTATTTACTTCTGGATTTTGGAAGGCCTTGTTTGCTGCTGCTGGAACTCGTTTGCACATGAGCTCTGCCTTTCACCCTCAGTCGGATGGCCAATCTGAGGCAGTGAATAGGGTAATCGGAATGTACTTGAGATGCTTAACCGGGGATCGCCCTCGCCAGTGGCTCCAGTGGCTTCCTTGGGCCGAGTACTGCTACAACACCTCTTATCACTCAGCGCTCAAGGATACTCCTTTCCGGGTTGTCTACGGTCGAGATCCACCTTCTTTCCGAGCCTACAACCCAGGGGAGCTTCGCAATCAAGCGGTGGCACGACAGATTGTCGACCGTGACCAATTTCTCATTGATGTTCGTGAGAGGCTTCTCCAAGCGGTGCAGCATTACAAACATTACTATGATGGCAAGCATCGCTCTCTGTCCTTCGAAATAGGGGAATGGGCTTGGTTGCGCCTTCATCACAGACAAGCCGCATTCTTGGGTGCCGGTGCGAAGGGCAAATTAGCACCTAAGTACTATGGGCCATTCAAAGTCGTCGCCAAGATTGACTCGGTGGCTTACCGACTTGAACTTCCAGCTCGTGCTCGTATTCATGACGTCTTCCATGTGGGCCTGCTGAAGAAGTATCATGGGCCACCCCCTGACAGTCCTCCGGTTTTGCCTCCAATATTCCAGGGACGCGTACACCCTACTCCAAACAAGGCGCTACGTGCTCGCATAGCTCGAGGTCTGCAGCAGGTCTTGATTCAGTGGGAAGGCCAATCTGCGTGTGATGCTTCTTGGGAGGATGTTCCTGCATTCAAGGACCGCTATCCGACCTTCCAGCTCGAGGACGAGCTGTTTCAGAATGGAGGGGGAGATGTCATGTGGGGGCAGAAGTTCCAGCGTAGGAAGGGTGCAGCCCAGCCGTGATGCACCAGGATCTTGAGTCTAGATAGATACAGATTGCTTGCTGCCTTTTAATTATTAGTGTAGGTTTGGAAAGTGGAAAGGTTCGTCCCGTAGAAGGTTTTCCTGCTACTTCCAAATATTTAGAGTTTCCTTCTTAGACTACAAGTTGTAACCAGACTATATATGTTCACCCCACGTTGATCAATAAACCAAGCAGAAAAGTTATCTATCTTCTCACCTCGTGCTCCTGCGCCCTGCGCCTCTCTCACCCTTGCTGCCGCCACGGGTCGTCGGGACTACCGTCCCCGACCTCCGGTTTCTCACGGCTACCAGCTGCGCTCTACGTCTCAGCTCTCTGATTCCCAAGCTCGTGACACTGTAACTAGCATCATGTATATGCTACCGTACTTTCATAATTAGGAGTCTTGCAGCTCTTGCCAAGTTAATTAACATCTATGTCTGTTAGCGTGAAAGCATGGAGGAGTCCTATCCTAGTAGTATAAGTTTTCATGTCGAGTACACCATGCTTGTGTGCATGTAAGAACTTGGAGAGACAAGGCAATGTTTGAGTTGCCAGTTAAATCAGAGTCGAAGATAAAATTTAGAAAGTTGAGCATGCATCCTATTGATCTGGACTAATGGGTACTATATATATAAACTCAAGCCTTGTAATATATCTTGAACATGAAGAAAAGAATAGATAAAGTGGCCAAAACATTATGTGTCTCTCATGTACATATGGTTTGATCTTGGGCGAAAGCCAACAAGTTTAATTTTCTCTGGCACATCAAGAAAAAATAAGTTGGAATGGGAGCAGGCGAGCAGCAGTGCTGGTGTAGTGGTGTGTTGCCTGAGTCAGGCTTGAAGACGCACTCTTCTCAATCAGTACATCAAAACTTAAGGCTTTTGTGCCTTTTCGTATAAGAAAAACATACCTCCTTAGAAATAAGCGTGTAGTCATAGTATTGGCGTTATCCTTCCCAGATCGTAGCCATGATCTTGTGTGCCGTGGAGTAGGAGTAACCAGGCATAGCACCCCATTGCTCCCAAACAGAGCATTCAAGTGTAGACCTGCAAAAGTACAAACACCATTCTTGTTAGCACCCACAACAAAGCACCTTCTGCATGCTCATGTAGCAATAGTCAAGCAGGGAACGAAATGACCACTATCCAGATTGGACCTCAAATGAATTATTGGTTGAAGGCATCATCCAATCTGCGCGTACATGAAACATGGGAAAAATACTATGCTTCCTGACAACATGTTGGCTGCAAGAGGAACATGGGAGCGATTAATAACACATTCAAATACTCACATTTCAAAAATCCATTCTTATGGTTAACTGGAGACAGCATACAAGTTACAGAGAGCGCAGACAGAACTGATTCAGAAATATGTATTTAATGACTTGACATGTTAGGTTGAGTGGCACAGATAACATATTAGTTACAGTGGCTCCGGTTCTCCGGGCTTTGATGCAGAGAGTACACAGGACTCAGAACCGAGAAGTTCTACTTGAGCAAGTGGCAGTGGAAGGTCTCGATCCAAGGTCAGGATTAGGGCCTGCAGTGATGACGATTGCGGAGAATTTGAATTGAGAAGCAGCAATCTATATGTATGTGTGTATTACAGTTGTTCAGGATCTCTGTGCTCCAAATAAGCATTTTATTTGGCTTCTATGTGGTACTGTTACCAAGAACCTATCTGACTCTAAGAAAACAAAGCAAGATTGCTAAAGGGAAAGATGGCAAACAACATACAATTTAGCATCAAAAGATACACGTGATGAACTGAGCAAGTAGACCTACTTCGGAATAATTACACAAGTTAACCAAATTCTACAGGCAACCTTGAAGAAAGAAGATAACTATGAGCTAGATGAAGCCACAATGAATGTGTTGTATGTGAATTTCTCGGGCAGTTTCAATACTGCGCCAGGTACAGAAAAATTCAGTTCTTGAAGTAATAGATGGGGCTAAGCTAGCTAGTTAGGAGATGCAGACCCAGACTCCAAGGACGATGAGCGCGGTGCCGAGCGCGGCGGGCGCGGCGCGTGTAGCCTCCCCGAGGAGCGCGGCGGCGACGGCGGTGGCGGCGAAGGTGGTGGCGTTGGTGACGGGCACGGCGACGGAGATGGGGGCGTCGCCGAGGAGCCGGAAGAAGGCGGCGGAGGCGGAGAGGTTGGCGAGGAAGGGCGCCGAGTACTGCCACGTCAGGAGGAGGTCCACCCACCGCCGGACCGCGCCGGAGTCGGCAGGGTGGGAGCGGGAGCGGCGGTCCCAGACGAGCGCGCCCCGGCGCATCAGCGCGTTGGTGGCGCCCCACACCAGGCCCACCGCCACCATGCTCGCCGCGTCGCCGCCCACCGCCGTCGTGGCCATGCTCGCTCGGGGCGACGGATCTGGTGTCCGATACTCGATGAGCTCTCTGGTTTGCCTTTTGAACCGGATCTTTGCCCACTCCCAGAGAGCAGCTTCCGATTGGTTTGCGCCAAATTTTTTTTTGCTTCTCCAAGTTCGAGTTTGGATAAATTTAAATTTTTGGCCACATCTTGATTGGGATTTCTTTAAAACTCATACGGATCCTTCAAGTTCGAGTACTACTTTACAATTGTTTTATTTTAAGCGATGTCTCTATGATTTTTGGGGTGTTTAAAACACCAATTTGTCCATTCCTGGTAATAGAATCCTTCCAATTTCATTTCCTTCTATTTCTCTTTGGCACATGAACTCCATTTCACTTCAATGACATGTCATAATAACTCAAACTTCTAAATATTGAACAAATTTGCACAAAGATGCACAAAATGATCAAATAAAATTAAAGGATACATGATTAAACATTGAAAAACTACTACTCATGTAGCGGTCAACTAGGTCATGTGGTGATGTGATTGAATCTACTTAAGGCTGTAAGGCCGAAGGTGAGCGCGGCTGCTCAGACCATCCACGACGCTTTGTCTGGCTGGTTTGTGGGCCTTTTACCGCGTTTCTGCTTTGGTCAAAGCGGTGTCGACCAGGCTACCCTGGGACCCTGACGCCGTGCATGGAGCTACCCTGGGACTGGGAGCCAGGCGCGAACCAACCACGACCTCCACGGCCAGGCGCCCGTCGCGGCGGTGCGGGCGCATCCGGAGGGCGACCCGTCGTCACCCCGGCGCCGCGACATGGATGGCACCGGCGGCGGAAACGCGCGCTGCGGGCGCGCCCGGTGGTACTACCACACCTGCCTCACCCTCCATCGTCTTCCTGCTCCTTTCTTCTTTCTCTCGCAATGCCTGAGGAGGCTGGACATCGGATGAGCGGGCGGGAGCAAGTTGTGTCTCATGGAGGGTGGGCGTCGTATGAGCATGCACAAAGGTCCTCGCTTGATTTGTCAACTTTGTGTACAAAGGCATCCTGCCCGCCACCTGTTTGCTGAAATGCCCTGCGTTTTTGGCGTCTTCACCATGGATTGTCACCTGTAAGTTCTTAGTCCATCACTCCATCTCTTCCTTTGTTGGTCCATTTTTGTATCGCAAAAGATGACACTTAATGGAAGAGTTGGGCACTCAAATATTCTGGTATTGGCATTCAGATCTATGCGACTATGTTAAGTTTGGGTCGATTCATTTTTGTGATACCATACCTGATTCTGCTTTTTCTAGAATGAGATCTATGCATGCATCTCTGATAATCTTTTGTTAGTTCAATTATTTAATACCAATTTTTTATCCAGCAAATTGAAAGAGACGTGGACAATTGCCACATTTGTAGTCTGACAGAACAAGAACGCATATGGAGTAATGACTAAAATGCTTTTCTCCGAATCACTTCCGGCCTTCAACTCCAGAGTTTGTACATAATTGCATGGATTGGACTTCAGCACTTGAAATATATATAGCTTCTGTTGTAACTACACTATTCACTTAGACATGCCAGCTCCTCGCCATGATTTTGTTTTTTCAGTATGTGATAGTCTCTGCTGCCCAATACATGAGCATGGCTAGATCTCTTTTCGGTTATATTTGTTGTTTGTTTTGTTGATACATAACATCCCTTTAAAGCGCCTTCTCATCTAAATCATTCCCCTGTCTACTTTCGAGTTTCTCTCCATACTTTTTTGCTACAACTAAATATTTAATTTTTATGTTTATGCAATGGCCAATGGACAATATTGCATCAACATCTTTTGCCTGAACTGAGGTTATGTTTTTTCTGCATTGCCAATTAGTATTTGTTACTTCTCTGGACATGAATTGGTAATGACCAAAATGCTTTTTTATTTGTACTGGTTGACTGTTTCTATCCTGGTTGCTATGTTTCGTCTTCTTTCTGATATGTCAAGACTCATATATGTCGCTCATGAGTCATGATTATACGAATGACGCAACAATTGCTTTGCGAGATAAATAGGTTGAAAGGTTTGATGCGATAGGATTTTGCAAAAGAGAAAGTTGAGCACAACCAATATGTTGCCCTGTTGGTAGGATTTACAAAAAAAGAATCCATGAAGTACATTAGATTTTTTTTCATTCATATAAGGTTTGTGTGGATTGTGTTCTACAGTTTTGGCGAAATTTGTTAGCACTTCATCACTGCATAACACTCTTATATTTTTATTATGCTTCCCCGTTGCTTTATAAACAAAACGCTAAGATGTATTTGTATCCAGAGGAATAGTATTTGTTCATACACTGAATTTAAGACCTCTAGCTTACAGTGACAAGTGTAACAATATTTATTTTCTCATCTCTATTCATTTCCGTGTTAGATGCTGGGGAGGTAGACCAGCGAGGCTGTTGACTTGACAGCCGGTGGTGGTGGTTGGCTTGGTCGCCGCAGCACCGGTGGCCGTTGAGGCTATCCGCGGAGTTTGTGCTTGTTTGCGCCGTGGGTTCTTGCAGTTGCGAACACGAGTGAGCCTCATCTTCCCTCTGTTTGATGTTTCATCATGGAAGCGCTAGCTCTTTAATTTACTTTTTCACTTTAATTTGTTTGTTCTTAGACTTCTAGATGCACTGATTCAACTGCTGGAACCGATTAAGTTAGATGCACCATTCGCCTCTAGATTCCATATCTCTTCAGAACGAGCTTTCACAGTTTAAAGAGACTGTTGCCTTGAGATTATGTATTTGGCTTTTGGCCTCTGCTGATTCTGTATATGGAAATAAGAGATATGCAAGTGTTAAATTATTCAACGATGTGCTCTATTATTTTTACTGTTTTGCAAACAATAAAGGTAGATATGAAAATGAAATATTTGATTGCTAAATGGCTTGAATCAAGTTTAAGTATCAATTTGAGCTTTCGGACTGGTGCAATTTGTGTATTTCATTGGCTTTGCAGGTGCCCGTTCCAGAGTTGCAAGGCCGGCTGTTGCAAAGTTTTTTTTTTTTTGCCAGATTCACTGTTTGGGTACTCCTGCTTTTTTTTGGCAAATAGTATTGCTACTGCTAGCTGCACATATTTTGTTTTTTCGATGATAAGCGGTAGTTGTAGTTAGTGACCTATCATAGTTTGCTAGGCCTTCTTTCAGTACCTGCACAACTACTAATTTGTCATGTCATATTGTTTGCTAGACATAATTTCTCAATTATCTTTACATATATACTACTGATCACGTGACAACGCATGTATTCTCTCATTGAATCTGACATTCATGAAATACTATTTTTGTTTTTTCCACATTATCATGGTGGTATATAATGATCGGTGATGAGAAATCTTAACATTGATGAGAAAGCAGAGCAACCAGTTAAGTGCTCCTTTCTGGTTCATAATTCTTAATTTACGATAAATGTAGTAGCTTAAGTTTACCCAATTTTTTTGTTGTAGCAGTGACTGTAACCCCTCTGGTTCTATCTCTTCCTGCTTCATGTATCTATACTATGTGTCAACATGGTGATTTGCTTAGAAGACACGCTCTCCATGCTGGTGGGTCTCAACATGTGTTAGCGGTGCATTTGTGCCTGGCAGAAACTACAGTTACTGTCGTGTGGTAGTTCGATGGTTTCAACAGTTGGTGGTTTTAATTGTGAATATTTTACTTTGAAGATGTATTATCTGCAACATATTAAAAATTTGTTATGTAGGCAGCCAAATTACTCCTCCCCGTATTTCATTGATTTGTGAGTGAGGCTTTGCATGTTTGCTTTGTCATATGATTTTGGCAGATTGTTGGATGTTAATAAACATGCTATGCAGGAGCCTGCAGTATTAAGTTTATGGATTGTTTCGTCTATGGCATTAAAGGAGCCCCGCATAGGTAGTGTGCATGTTTTTTTTTGTCTAATCAGCATTACCTAATCGAAGCAATGTATATCAACGATTAGTAGGCCTTGGGCGCATCAGCTAACAGCTATCACTGGCACACATAAAAAATATATCATTGGCAATCTTCCCTTCGTCTGTTCTAGATTTACACGTGTGGCATTAACGGCACAAGCAAAAACTTTACCTCATGGGTTACACTGTGTCAGGGCGCGGGCGCGGCGAAGCGCGCTTGCCCGTCTAGTGTCTTTTATCATCGTTTCCGGAAATCTATGACCCGGTTATCCAAGCACGAATTAGCTCTATCGCATTGATGGTGGGTAGTCATATACTACCATATTATCTCTACTAGCAATTACCATATTATCCAAGCACGAATTAGCTCTATGGCTTCAGGTGGTGATGGTATGGTACGTTTTTTAAATTTCCAATTTTACCTTGCATTGCTAGGCTGAGTTAGAAAATATTACACAGTATGCCACCGCCAAGTTAAAGGTACCTGTTCGGCGAAAATAGAAAAATCCCCAATCCTATGCATATGTCATCTCCATTGACCCAACCAGACAATGGCCTTCTTGTGTCCCCGACGAGGAGGAGATCCTCGCCGTCGTCCCGTGCCTTGGCGGCGCCCAGCACGACCGCGTCCTGGCGTGCCGAACCATCGGCATCGTCTTCGTCGCGGAACCGCCATGGTCGACCGAGTTGAGCTCGCCGGCGACGCGCAGGAGGCGCCCCCGCCGCCGGCTTCACGTTCCCTGGCCACGGTCCGCCGCTGCCTTCCCATTCTCGCCTTCGCCCGGCCTCCCCGTGCGCCCAGCGCCAGCTCCGGCGACCACCATGCCTCCCGTGCGCAAGCTAGAAGATGAGCTCGCCGGCGACGCGCAGGAGGCGTCCCCGCCGCTGGCTTCGTCTGCCCTGGCCGCGGTACGCCCCCGCCGTCCCGGCCCCGACTTCGACCGGCCTCCCCGTGCGCCCAGCGGCCAGCTCCGGCGACCACCATGCCTCCGTGCGCGAGCTAAAAGAAGACGTACAGTGAACCAATCGAACCTTTTGAGCTAGCTAAAAGTAACATCCGTTTTCCTGCTATGAAAGCGTATTCCTGTCGAATAAGCAACCCTATACACATGTTCACGAAAATCTGCTGTCTGCCACACTGGGCAGCAGATAGCTACGTTTCGCCAACTGTTTTCTCCCAAACAACAACCCGGTTTGAGTTCATTCAAATTTCTATCTTTGCGAGATCTATCAAATGGTATATGTTTCAATTTCTCCGGTGTAGATTTCGGATCGCACATTTTATGTGTGATACCATACCGGCGGCATGGTGTAGCGCTATTATTTTAAGACACGTAAATATTCAATTATTATATTCAAATTTGCTATGACACAAAAAATAAAGCCCGTGGCAACGCACGGGCATTCAACTAGTGCATATAATACTCTACGCCATATGCATCCGAGGTATATATAGACAGTGACGGAGCTAAGATTTGAGCAAGCCTAGAGAAACAGGCGATAGGGTTCCCAGCCTCCCGCTAGCGCCGCCGCCGATCTGCCTCGTCCTTGTGGTCTTAGGCCATGTCGACGTGGTGGATCCCGGTGCTTGCTGGCGGGAGGGCTCCGTTTTCAGATGCGTTTTTGTGTTTTGTTAGGTTTTGTGTCCTACTCAAGAAGACGACGCGGCGGCGGCTCCTTGAAGATGGAATAAGGTTCTCCCCGCCTAGCCTCGTTCCGGCAGCGTGTCCAGCGTTGTTGGAGGGCGTGTGGAGATGTGTCTCCGTCGAATCTCGCGGGATTCGGTCGGCGTTTGTCTTCGGCAGATCCGATTGGATCTGGTCGTCGTTCGTCTGTGTTCGTGTGTCTACAGGTTGGATCCTTCCGATCTACGCTTCTCTTCATCGGCGACGGTTGCTCGTCTGGTGCGCTGGTCCTGTGGGGCCTTAGCACGACGACTTCCCGACTGTCTACTACAACAAGGTTTGCCCGGCTACAGTGAGGTAGGGCGATGACAGCGGTGCGCCTTGGCTCGTTCCAGTGCTTGTAGTCGTCGCTAGGTGGTCTACGGATCTGGATGTAATTTTTGTTACTTCTTGCATTCTTTGTACTATCTTGATAATTGATGAATAGATTGGAAGTTTTTTCGCAAAAAAGATTTGAGCAAGCCCCGGACAAAAAACTTGGCTCAGAAAACTTCCAATTTTATTTTCGTAATTGCACATAAATTTGGCACGGTTGCAAAGATGAACATATATTTTTAATTACAATTGTTAATGACTTGAGCGAGCAACGCTAGGCTGCGTCCCACTCGAGCAATGCGAGGCCATAGTTGGGCCAGGATTGGGTTGCGCCCGAGCCAAAAAAAAAAATTCTAGATAGCAGGCTGAATTTTTTGCTGTGCCCCATAACCCTTGTTGCCTAGTGCCTACGCGGGTCCGTCAACCTAGTTGGTACACACCCGAGGTTTCTAAAATGAAGCTTGTAGTTATTTGGAAAGAAACCATGAGTCCGACTCGTACACGGAGAACACACATCTTCTAGGAGGAGAGGAGACCACCGCCATACCTTGTATATATATAAGGTGTGCAAAGACTCCGTAAGCGGACGAAGTGCTACACAATCAAACTATTCACAGTTATCTCACAAACAACATAAACCCATAACAATCTAGAGAAATTTTCTTATTTTCTTTCTCGAGAATAGTTGTCTCGAGTTGTCTAAGAATGGCATGGTTCCACATTGTAACAACAATTGTACCATGTATTGAGACAAGTAAGGATATTATCCGTCTCGAGCGCCCCAATGCTTGGTAAATCAAGTCTAATAATCCCTCGTGGCTTGCACATATCTTCGTGATGAAACAAAACCCCTTCTAGTGTCATATAGTAGTACCGATGCACTAATATAGTATTCCTTGACAACGAGTGCCGATCGTGGACATCTTACATCACCAGGTCACATTCTATCCATTTTCATAAGTTGTACCATACCGTTTTGGAGTTATGGCAGGTGTGATAGCTCCGAAACATAGTGAAAACTCATTTTCACGTTTTAATGGGCATCTCTACCCGATCTCTTCCGTTGTTGCGCTTTTCCTCTTCACTCGTCCGCAACGACGGAGGCCCTAGGGCTCCAACTATGTCATCCATTATCGCATAACCACTTACAACGTCGTCATCACCACCTCCGGTGGCAATCGCCATGGGACTCTTACAACATCTTCATCATCGTCTCCGGTGGAGATCACAATCGGATTACCGACCTTGATGTCCTCCGTGCTCGACGTGTTGACCTCAGTATTCGGCTCTTGCTCGCCCGGTTGACCTACACGCAGTACCACGCTGTTGAAAATGACACTACGACCGTCAAAGAGAAAGATCATGTCCGAAGTAGAAGCCACACCCAAAGAGATTCAACGGTGAGCATATCACCTGTGCTATCTCGAATCACATTTGCTTTTCTCGAATCACTATCAAGCAGCCAGACTGACAACACAATGAATTAGCTACTGTAAACATGAGAGTCCAGCTTAACAAAGCCTAGCAGTAGCCAACAAAACGCATACTGATGATGACCGGCCATAAAGCCAAGACAAGCAAAACTGTCAAGACGACCAAAGTGTTTCAATGGAACCTCCTCGTTGTCCTGGCCGGCGGCGGTGGCATCGTCTTGGCCATGGCAGTAGCAGTAGCAGTAGCAGCGTCCACGGGGTGGACCTGATCGATGCGCACGCTGATGGCGAGCGCGTCACCGGCCATGAGCTCCTGCGGCACCGCCAGGAACATGCCCTGCCCCGGCACCGGCGCGCCGTTGGACATGGCGGAGCTGCTGACGGCGGAGGCCATCAGTACGACCTTGTCCTTGTCGCCGCCCTGGTGCTTCACCGAGTGCTTGCACCAGAACTGGGGCGCCCCGGCGGCCGCGGCCGCGCCGTCGGCCCTAACGCAGACCAGGGACACGGCGGTGGCGGCCGCGCCGAGCTCGCCCAGGGTGAGCATGAACACGCTCTTGTCGTCCTGCCCGACGACGACGTGCCAGCGCTGCGCCAGCTGCAGGCTGAAGTTCCAGGGCTGGCCATAGCGGACGGCGAGGATGGGGCGGGAGTGTCCGACGGCGAAGTGGTTGCTGAGCGCCACGGGGAGCCCTGGAAGCCGCAGCCGGGCTCTGGGCATAGGCAGGGCGCGTGTTGGCACGCACGCTTGTGCTGCTCGGCCAGGTGGTAGACCACGTAGCTGTCGCAGCCGAAGCCCCTATAGGCGCACGGCACCTTGGCGGCGCAGACGAAAGCGTCTATCCCGTCGGAGTGGATGTCGGCGGGGCCGCACACCTCGCCGTGGCCGTTGCGGCAGTAGTAGCACACCACGTGCCCCATCTCGCACTGCGATCAGCAGAAAACGCAAACGAATCCATTCAAGATCGGTAAAAACCCCCCCACGTGGCTTAAGTATCGCCCACAGGCCCCTCCCCGCTGTCTATGACATGTGGGGTTTTAAGTGACCGGGGGTTATAAGGAATTGCCCCCTTGAGGGGGAGGAGGCAGGCCTGGCAGTGGAACAGCGTCACGTCGAGCCTCACATCGATCTGCGGCGTCGGGCCCGGCGCTACCGCCACCAAGGCTTCCGCTGCCGACGCCGCCACGGCCGCCGCTCCCGTGCCGTCGACAAGGGCGGCAACCTCCCCTTCCTCGCGTTCTTGTGCTGCTACCTCCTGTCGCGGCTCCTGCTTCACCACGGGCACTAGCGCATGCGCCCTCAGCTTCTTGGCGGCGTGCTCGTCATTGCCCGCCGGCGTCGGAGGCGACAGCCGCTTGTCCTGCCCAGTCATGCCGCCGCCTAGACCTAACTCTGACCCAATCGCACGGCCACCACGAACAGATTCAACCGGTTTCTAGCAACATGTGACCAGTTTTGTGATGAGATCCGGACGATGTATAGAGTCGGGGTGTAGTCACCGAGTCCTATCCGGCCGAGTACGCCCGTTTTGCACCATTGTCCATGTGACGTGTATCTTTCCAAAACAATGACCTTATTTCCAATTTTAGATGTTTCTCATTTAAAATCTGCCCATTTTAACATTTCGCCAACATTATTTTTTGCCATTTCAATTAGTAGTATAATTAGTTTGAATTTCTTTGTCCAACTGTTGTCGCGCCAAATGACGCTTTCGTCCACTTGCCATGTTTGCAAATATTGCAGTCGCGGCAAATAGACAACCTCAAACCGCTACGTGCATGTTCGCGCCAATTAGGTCAAACACCGATCATGCCACGTGCGACGGCGGCGATTGCCGCATTCGTTTCCTTTTATATGATCAAATGTCTATAATGCCACGTAAATCGGGGTGATTGCTGCATTCGTTTCCTTTTATATCGTTATCTTCAAATATTACACCAAGACTGATTTCTTGCATGTTCCTTTGGCTGGTGCCACTTGGCATTGACGTCGTGCCAGCCGACCTTTGACTTGCTCGTACATTCGCGCCTTCCCCGAAGCATCGTCACGGTTTCCGGCCCCATGATCTCTGCCACACGATGTCAAGGGCCTCACCATCATGCACATAACCTTGAGTGAGATAGCTAGGGTTGAAGTTGGGATATAGGTTTTTCTTTTTTTTATGTGGAATTCCAAGTTCGTCCAATTTAAAATTTGCATGTCTGAAGCTGAAAACTTGAGAATCGTTGTTTCCAATAAGTTGACACATCCACTCGCGTAGTTGTGATATGGCTAGTCATCGTGGTTCTGCCTCGCACGAGGCCACGGTTCCTGTACCCACAGTGTTTTCTAATCCACCGCACACCACATAAGAGGTCTCGAAGGAGTAGGAGCGTATGTATCTAGTTTTTTCTTCTTGTTTTTCGCGGTAGAAATTGAGTTTGTTGAATTGAGAATTGGCATGTGAGAAGCTGAAAACTTGTGGATATCCTCCATCAACAAGCTTCCACCTTCAGTCATCTTGCTATGACACACCAAGTGCCACCATGATTCCCCTCCTCACGCCACCACGGTGCTCGCCCTAAGAGCCGCCACACTATCGTTCCCTGGCCGCACCATTGGTTTCATCCTGAGCGCATAGCCGTAGTTTCCGTACATGTGTTGTGACCGAAGGAACATTCAAGGGCTAAAATCTAGGTCGTTTTCGAATTTCATATGTAGAAAAATTTAGTTTGTTGACCTAAAAGTTCGACGTGTGGGGAGTATTTTCGAACCATGGAAATCCCGTGTGCTTTGATGAGTTGAAATCCCTGTATCAACAAGCTGGAACCTGTAATTTTAATCTTCCCTCTTAGGCAACTTGAATAATTTATTTTTTCGAAACGAGTAACCAGGCGACTTGAAATTTTAACGCTTTCATAGAGCAAATCTTCTTTCCGGCGAACCTCGTGCTACTGTTTTAATGTAGTTATTAAAACATCCTTTCCGTAAGGAGAGAAAGTGGTAACGGCTTAACGGGTGGAAACTGACAGCTGTCAACAAAAAAAACTGCAAATTGTACTGTCAACCAAAAAAAAAATGCAAATTATCAGGTACCACATCAGTGACACATGTATATACTGGGTATCGCAACAAGTAGTGACCAGAAGTTCAGCTACACACGTACAACATCAATCTAGCAAAATCCAGAGGTCAAGACAAAAAAGATCTGTAGACACCAACATGAGCAGACGGCTGGTGCCAGCGGAATGTCAGGGTTGATATTTTGTCGCTTTCGACTGCCCCTGATCGATGCTCAAGCCTCCAGTCTACCAGGTTGGACCTATAGCAGAGACAACATTCTAGTTTTTGCTTCTTTGACGTTCCATATTAATTAACGAATTTAATGGTGGATCTTTGGGGGAGACTTTTTCCCCGTCCCTCGCGTCACCCCCCAGCGGGCGACACTCCAGCCTCCCTCCCCGCCATCGCTGCCGTCATCCTCTCCGTAGTGGCGGCGGCCCAACCTCCACAAAGGAGCGATTGGAGACCTTCGGTGGACGTGTGCGCTCTCGGGCGCGGGTTCGCGCGACGCGGGGGCGCGTCTGCATGCGGCGCCGGCGAGCGCCGCCACTAGCGATGGTAGTGACGGTGGGCGACGAATTCGTGGTGTGGCAGTGAGCCAGTGAGGCAGAGGTGGCGTTGCAGCGGCGAGGTGGGGGTGGTGGCGCCCGCGAGCGCGCCAGGGCCGGATCCGAGCAGACCAAATCTGGGCCTAATCTGGGCTCCGGCGATCCGTTGTTGTTGAGCGCGGTGGTGCGTGGCGCCAACTTCCGCGCCCCTCCAGAGTCCTTCTTCGGCCTCCTGTGCCCTCTTCCTCGAAGGAGACTGCTCCCGGCGATTGGTAATCCGCTCATCTTCCTGGCTCCGGGATTTTAGTGGGGCGGAGGTGGGTTCCGGGAGAAATCCCTGCCGCATGCCCAACACTGACGTGGTGGCGATTGTCGGCGTCGCCATTCCTCCTTGGAGGGCGTCGGGGGTCTTCCCATTCTCCAACCCCATCTGTGTGCCAGGGGAAACCCTAGGACCGGTCCGTCGGTCCGGACAGCAAGGACGTGAGGCGTCGATTTCATTATTGAAGGTGTTGTATTGGTACACACTATCCCAGGATCCTTGTGGCGATGGGTACATGCCGATCTCGGTCCTGGGCGTGGAGATTCAGAGGGCGCAATGGACTTGCGTCGTGATTTCGTGAGGCAACCTTCACTCAGCTCCGGTCCGGCGCCCCCACTTGCCGGGGCTAGGCCTCTCTTTGGCATGTCTTCTCTCGTAGGCGTATACGGTGCAGCCTCGTCAGAGCAGTTATGTGTCAGTGGTGTGGTCTTAGGTTCCTTTTCGCCGGCGACGCGGACTTTGAAGCTCGGTGCTTTGCACCCTCGCCTCCTTGATGGGTGCTCGACGGGGAGGGCTTGCTGCAAGGCTTGGTGGTGTTGTTGGTGGTGTCGTCTTTGCGGCTCCGGAGTGTTTTAGGCCTAGTTTGGCTAGGTGTTCTTCCCGGTGTCTTGGTTTTCGCACGATTTTCCCCTAATAATCGTGCATGGTGCAGTTTTTTTTGGCCCAGTTTATCTTATAAACGGGCCAACTCTTTCTTCTTAAATGAATTCTCACTGCCCCTGTTTGAGGCGTTTACCTCAAAAAATGGTGGATCTTTTCCAATCTACTATACATGGATAAACGTACAGCGGTACGCAGGTGGGAGCCTTTGTCTTGCTGCTACGGAAGGAGCACATGCAGGTGTACTACGAATAAAGTGTTGCATCGTGCCATCGTCTATTAACATTTTGTATGGATTAATAACGTTGTAGCAGTTGTACTCACTCCGTTCGTAAAAGGATGTCTCAACTTTTTTCAAACATGCATGTATCTATACTTGTAACATGTCTAGATGCATGCATATTTGGACAAAGTTGAGACATCCTTTTGTGAACGGAGGGAGTATATGTTCGCACATTCGTTGTACAATTGATTTTCGTGTCTCAAGACTTGGTGTAAGCTGAAAATGATCCAAGAACAAAAATATCCACCGCTTAGCACGAAAATGTCCAAAAAAAGGACCGTATGTTCACAGAGGTGGAGAATGTCAAGATGACTATGAGTAGAAGACCAATATTGGTGGAAGCGGAGTTTTGGATGTGACGAAGACATTGCAACACACAGTTTTGCGCGGGCATGGCTGCAGGACAATCTTCTTGTTTGAACTGCGCAGGTGCATGTGATCCTAGTGATTGATACTTTGCAGCGACGTTCTTGGGTAACACTCGAGGTCTTCTGTAATTTGGTGGTGCTATTTGAGTGTCGAGTCTTGATATATGGTGAAAATTCTAGATCTAACACTTATTGGTTGTATGTTCAGATTTTCCTATGGCTGATAGCCTGTAATTTTTTATTAAGCGATGCCGGCGCTTGTGTATTGTTCTCTTTTAGAAGGCGTCGTTTTTGGATAACCTCTAGTCTGAGTGTTATACTGAGGTAGCTGCTACGAGTGATTAATTTGGAACTCTTTTTTTCTTTTCTTGTTCTTTTCCCTTAATGTTTCGAATAGCTCTTAACATTATGTTGGTGAATAGTTTCGTTATTAATATGTTCCCTAAATCGAAAAAGTAGAGCTCATGAAAAAGTCTTCGGTAAGCAGCTAGACATAACAAGATGATTAAAAACACACCCAAATTCCTGATCGATCCTTCCGCACATACTTATTACTACGTTTGCCCATACAATCGCCAATCGGCATTGCAACCAAAACCAAACTTCGAACTGAGCATCGCCATATTAAGATCAGGATCACATCTTGTCAACGAGAATGTCGAGAGTCACCTCCTTGGACGCCCCTGAGCCTACCAGATACCTGGGCGGCACGGTCAAGAAAGACGGCAGCTCCTCCACCACGACCTCCCCGGGCCTGGCGCTGCTCGTCACGGCCTCCAACTCCAGCTTGATGCTGCCCGCTGCGCAGCTTGGCGGAGGCGGGCCGTGCGCCGAAAGCTTGACCGCGTACCGGGGCCGCGACGAAGCGTCCGCCCTGATGCACACCACCGACACGGCCGCACCGAAAGCGCCCACGGCGAGGAGGAACGCACTGTCGTCGTCTACACCGTGTAGCAAGTATCGCGCCTCCGACACCCCCAGCCGGAGCTCTTCGCCACAGTGGACCTTCTGCATTGGCACCGAGTGCAGGTCGGCGAGGTGGCCGAGGAGCGCCTGTGGTGCGCCGACGAAGCCGCAGCCAGGCTCAGTGCAATAGCAGGGCGCGTACGGGCACGCACTCTCGTGGTCGTCGAGCTCGGGACGGACCTCTTGCAGCCGTCGTGTGAACACTCTGCCCTGGCCACCTTGATAACGGTGTCCATTGCGAGGTTGCGGCCAAAGCCGCCGCCGTGCTCGCACCTCTGGCACTGCTCGCCAGGGAGCTCGGCAAGGCATCTGCCGCAAGCTAAATGGCCGCCATTGCACTGTCACAAAAAATTAAGCAACACATATGCATGGATAACTGCCTTCCTCGGGCTTCAGAAGTTCAGGTGAATGAAGCATGTTGGAGAAAGAAACCTGGAAAACAGGAGGCTTTAAAGGGCAGCCGCAGAGGGTGCAATTGAGCACACTCAAGTCCACAGCTGCAACTCCTCCGGCTCGCTTAGCTTGGACACTGCTGGGGCGATCCACCGGCCCCTTCTTGGCGCTCCGATCAACGGCATTCTCCATCAGCGATGTTGAACCACTGTTCATTTCCTTGGGGGCGTGTGGAGCAACATGCATCTTCTCTATCAGCTACAAAATTATAATGAAATTAGCAATACATCAGATATTTCTTCAGCAAAATGAACAGAATATGGCCATAAATGTGAAGGGTCGACAAACTTGTGCAGAACACGGCTCAGAAGGCATAGAAGACTGCACTTGCCCGCCACTTTTTGGAAAATGTACGTGCTCTGTCAAGGAACCGGGCGTTGCAATTACTCAAGTGTTACACAGTAGAGTTTTATATCTGACATACACAAAAATTCTAAAACAACGTACATACATTACGTGAGCTTCTGAAATGTAGAGAGTTGTAAAAGAATAACAAAATATAAAGCATATACAAAGTCACTTATTTAATCTGAATGTGAATGTAGAGAGTTTATAGCATATTACGTACATATCAGTGGGGAAAAGCTATGTTAATTAAAGGATAAAATTGCTTGTGCAAAGTTTGTTATAACCAGGCTATAGATAATGTTATAAGCAGTGAGTGTCTGGTTCATACCTGCTGATCGAGGTGATGTGCCTAACTCTACATGTTCAACAATGGCCCAGCTCGTTGCACTAGGACTAGTGATGGCAGTGCCAAGCTCTCCTGAAACAGGATGCTTGTTGTTGTTCTGATAGGTGTCGGTGGTGGCAAAATTATTGGACAGAGCATCAGTATTTGTTTCGGAATCGACACATTTTCCATCTTCAACAATGTTATCTTTTGCCATGTTATCAAGCACAGCAGCATAAATTGACTCTTCTGGACGACATACTTTTTTTTTTTGCGAGGAAACAGCCGAAATACATCAAGGGATTACAGAAAGGAACACCACAAACTTAGAAATTACAGACCAGTTCTCCTGTAGATCGATGTCGACGACGAGGAGAGAGACGTGCCGATGACGCGCCGCCGCTCCTTCTCCACAGACGCCTTGGATGGAAGAAGATCCCCGAGCGGACGGGAAGTCGTCGGGACTCGAACTCCGGAGAGCCTCCGCCTCGCTCCATCGCCAGCATCGCCTTGATGGTCCTCCAGCTCCTTCAAAAGTGTCGACCGGATCCGCCGCGACGAAATCCGGAAGGGGATTGAGCGCACACGGCGACCCCGGGGGGCGCAATACACGTCAGGTTAACTGTAGCAGCATTGTATGCAGCTTAAGGGAAACAAGAATACTTCTGAAAAAGGCCTCTCAAATGTAATTTCATAGAAGAAACTTAACCACCATTTGTCAGGCAAAAAAATACTAGATCGACAAAACGGAGAAGTCATTGCATTGTTCAATTGATGAATTTATGTGTGTTACGAGATAGATTTTTAATGCATGTAGAGTACACCACATTTTAAACATGTTCATAGAATAATAAATAGACTCATGTTTATATTACAGAATTGGTATCTATGATTTTCTGTTGTTGTTTC
The DNA here is from genome assembly GCA_947311845.1 of Poa pratensis. Classification (NCBI taxonomy): domain Eukaryota; kingdom Viridiplantae; phylum Streptophyta; class Magnoliopsida; order Poales; family Poaceae; genus Poa; species Poa pratensis. The sequence goes on along the minus strand of CAMZMU010000106.1, from coordinate 32,704,658 downwards.
AAAGCAATAGTATATTATAAATTGCCTAAAAAAATTACCATCAAGCTAATGAAGGGATGAGAAACAACCCATTTGAAATGTTTTGCAGTGACAACACCCAAGCGTGGAAAACCAATTGGGACTTCAAATGCAGCATGTTTCACAAAATCAATGAATATGACCTGCATTAGGATGACAAGAATGGAAACAAATTTATTGATAAACAAGCTAAATCAGCACATTCAACTTATTTTTTAGACCACATAACAATCGATTTCTACAAGTGTGGTCATAATGATTCTTACGCTCAGTATGTGGACACAACCCTTTATATAACTTGTGTCGGATGCTTTGAAATCCTTGATTCCTTTGAAGAGGTAGGTAGCAACGAAATTGCACCAATCCATCTCTTTGAGTTTATCAACCTGTTTAACAGCTCCCAATAACTTCCTGTTGACCATCAAGGACGTGTTCGGTGCGAGACAAATTGCGAGTATCACCATCATGAATCGTATACAGAATGGTTCCTTGTCAGTTATGTTGCACAAATCATCCGCCACCTCCTTCACAATCTTCCCGTTGCCATTGCAAGTATACTAATGGTAGAGAGCGTCGTCAACATCTAGACCCTCTACAACTTGGATAGGGCCTGAAGGGATTCCAAGGACACTCTTCACAAGTGGTCTTACCGGAATCGATATGCCACCTTCAAACTCAAGGGCCTCAGTGTCACAATTGAACTTATCAACCAACCATAGGGTAAGAGCCTTATTATTCCCAACATCTGCATCTGCCATGGACAAGAAGCTCCCAAACCCAATTTCTTCGACATAACCTTTCAGTTTAGCATTGCCATTGATAAGCTTCATGACTGGCGCACGGAATTGAGTTGAACATCTGTACTTGACGTTTTCGTTCTACAATGTATGAGGTGGATGAAAATGAGTTGATTAACATACACTGTGAATCGAATAAATTATCCTAGTGATGGTGGGGATTCCAGCTTTGTACCTTCCTGTACTTGGCAGATATATTTGGTAGATTAGCACACTGCTTCCGCTTCGGAGGCATGCCCGTCGAAACGAATCTGGAGGAAAACTGGGAGTTTTAAAATTTTAATTCAATTCATGGTAGACAGACCAAAAACATGATATGAGACAGAAATAAACAGTGGTTTATACATCAAAAATCTCTAAAACAGATGATGAAAATAGATCCCGAATGATGCTTGCTTACCAATGCAGGGAGGCGGATGATCGACGAGAGAATGGTAGCTAGGGTTTTTGCGATCGATATGACCTGCCAATTAAGGGAAACGGATCAGAAAAAAAGAACCGATTTTCGCTACCAAATCGATCCACCATTTCATCAAGTAGGGTGAGTTGTGGTGTGGCCGGCAGGTTACTTACTGGACTGGAGTGGAGCAGCTAGCACTAGTATGGGATGAGAGGAGCTTCCAGTTTACGCAATTTGTTCAGGGGGGGAGTGTCGGTGTTAGAGTAAATGATGACATCGGTCATTATTTTCAAACTAAAAAGGGGCTCCGCCAAGGGGATCCGCTGTCTCCTATATTATTCAATATCGTGGCGGACATGTTGTCCATTCTTATTGCTCGGGCAAAGGATGATGGTCAGATAGGTGGTCTCATACCTCACTTAGTGGAGGGAGGGTTATCTATTTTGCAATATGCAGACGACACGATTTTATTTATGGAGCACGATTTGGAGAAAGCAGTAAATATGAAACTCATCCTCTGCATTTTTGAACAATTGTCGGGCCTCAAAATAAATTTTCACAAGAGTGAAATTTTTTTGTTTTGGGAAGGCTAAGGAGGTAGAGAACCAATACAAGCAGATCTTCGGCTGCGAGTCTGGATCTCTTCCTTTCAAATACCTTGGAGTTCCAATTCACTATAGGAAACTCCGAAATGATGAATGGCAACCAGTCGAATGCCGTTTCGAAGGCAAGCTTGGCTGTTGGAAATGGAAAATGTTGTCGTATGGAGACCGGCTGGTTCTTGTTAATTCGGCCCTAACAAGCCTTCCGATGTTCATGCTATCCTTTTTTGAATTACCTAAAGGGGTACGAAAGAGGTTAGATTTCTATAGATCTCGGTTCTTTTGGCAGAGCGATGAGAATAAAAGAAAGTATAGACTAACCAAATGGAACATTATATGTCGACCAAAAGACCAGGGAGGTTTAGGTGTAGAGGTACTTGAGCTAAAAAATAAATGTTTGTTAAGCAAGTGGCTTTTCAAGCTTTTAAATGAGGAGGGGGTGTGGCAGGAGTTGCTACATAACAAATACCTACATAGTAAAACATTAGCTCAAGTGGAAGCTCAACCTACGGATTCTCCTTTTTGGAAAGGCCTAATGAGAGTCAAAGAGGATTTCTTCATTTGGGGGTCTTATAAAATTGGAAATGGGGAAACAACAAGATTCTGGGAAGATACTTGGTTGGGAGATTCCCCATTGATGAACCAATATCCATTACTATATAACATTGTGCAGCAACAACATGTGTCGGTTCATGATGTGTTACACAATGCACCGCCGCTAAATCTCGGATTTAGGAGGGCCCTAGTAGGGAATAAATGGGACATGTGGTCTCATCTATGCCACAGATTAATGGAGGTAACATTGACAGATGTTCCAAATGTGTTTAAGTGGAATTTGACCCAAAACGGCCAATTTACAGTAAAATCTATGTATGAGGATTTAATGAATGGACATACTAGATATCTACAAAAGTATCTTTGGAAATTAAAAATTCCACAGAAAATAAAGATTTTTATGTGGTTCCTTCATAAAAAAGTCTTGCTAACAAAAAATAATTTGGCTAAGCGGAATTGGAAAGGTAATTCGCATTGTTCCTTTTGTGGAATGATGAGACTATAGAACATCTTTTTATTTCCTGCCCTTTTGCAAAACTCATTTGACGGGTGGTTTTCTGTACTTATAATATCCCACCTCCTACCAATGTTACAAATATGTTTGGGAATTGGTTGAGGGGAGTGGATCACAAGACCAAAAATAGGATTCGTATAGGCGTGTCAGCTATTTGTTGGTCCATATGGAATTGTCGGAATGATATTGTTTTTAACAGGAAAGATAAATTTCACGTTTTATAGGTTATCCATACGGCGGTGCACTGGATCTAGTTATGTGCTTTCCTGCTGCCTTCGGACCAGCGGGAACTTATGGTGGCTGGGTGTACGAGACTCCTGCGGGTGGCACAAGATTTTTTCTCCCGGCATTCGTGGCAGCATATTAGTCGACTTTCGTAGTTCACTCATTTACGCCACTGTCGGCTGAGGTGTCTTTTTCAATCTTTGTGATTTTTGAAGATGTAAACTTTAAGATACGTTACACTTTGTAATAATGCGGCTGTGTGCATCACTCGATGCAGAGGTTGGGATTAATAAAAATTCCCTTTTCTATAAAAAACGCCCTGCAAGTATGATCATGCGAAAGAGGAGAGGAAGAAGAGCAACTGGTTCCTTACTCGCGAAGCCAGGCAGTCATATAAACCAGAGTGAACGAAGGGACGCAACGCAGCGTTCACATGACCTGCGCTGATCTGAGACTCATCGTTTTACACGCCAATTAACTCGTGCACACAGCTCGAAAGGACGCGTTCATTTACGCATGCATGTGGTAGTACGTTTTAGGTTGGTTTAGAACAATCAACATTGCGGATGCAGGGAAGGGGAGTACACGAGCGGTGATCAGGAACGAAAATGGTTAATTTCTGGCAGGTTGCTGCCGTGGACTGCCGTTTGTCTCTGATCCGGCGACTGCCGAAGCCTATGCGCTGAGATGGCTTGATCCTCGCGGGACAGGTGGGCTGTAACAGAATGGAAGTTAACCCAGACTGTGTCAAAGTGATTGAAGTTATGAAGAATGGAGGAAACTCCCTTGGTCCGGTTGCTGCTATATACGAGGAATGCACATTGCTTTGCCGTATTTTTAATGAAGTTATTTTCTCGCATTGTCCTGGGGAGGCTGCGTACTAAAGATCCAAAGTAGTCGGACCCTTCCCCGGACCCTGCGCAAGCGGGAGCTAGTGCACCGAGCTGCCCTTTTTATTGTCCTGGGGAAGCCAATATGGCTGCACATGTAATAGCTAGCCACTCAGATGGATCTCTGTCGATTGTTTGGCAGGAGGAGCCCACTACTAGAAAACTAGCTATAGATGGAATTGACTTGTGTGGCGCGCATGCAACAGTGCGTGCGCCACAGAAATATTTCTGTGGCACATATTTTTGCATGCGCCATAGAAATGTGTATTTCTGTGGCGCACCACAGAAATACACATTTTCTGTGGCGCATGTGGCTTATGTGCGCCACAGAAATACACATTTCTGTGGCGCATGTGGATGTGCGCCACAGAAATACACATTCTGTGGCGCACGTCGACATGCGCCACAGAAATACATATTTCTGTGGCGCATATTGCTATATGCGCCATAAAATTTTAAAAAAATTCAAAATTTTGAAGAAAATTCAAAAAAAATCCAAAAAAAAAAATCAAGAAATCTAGAAAATAAAAAAAATCAAAAAAATCCAGAAACCTTTCAAAAAAATTCACTTTTTTGAATTTTTTTAACTTCTAAGTATTTTTTGATTTTTTTGATTTTGTAGAAAAAAATCTTCTTTTTGAAACAACTTTTTTTTCCTTTTGGAATTTCGAGAATCTGAGAAAAGTTCACCGGGTAACCCGGGTGAAATCGAGATCCAATTTTTCTCTAGTTTTTTTTATATATTAAACGCATTTTTCCAACGTCGTATACAAAAGTTATGGCTGTTTTAATTTTTTTCTTATGTTTTTTTGCAAAAAAGGTCAAAATTCATATTTCAAATTTTCTATGCCAACTAGACACTAAAACTTAACTACATCTCAAAGGATTTATTTTTTGAAGATTTTATCATTTTATTTTATTTCTACAAAACTAAAAAAGCGATCCACGCGGGGGGGGGGGGGGGTAGGCATGCATGAGGAGGGAAAAACCTCGAATTTTTTATTTTTTTGAATTTTTTATTTCTTTGTCATTTACAAAAATTACATTTTTCTTAAATTTTCAAATTTTTTGGATTTGTTGATTTTTTTTGAATTCTTTTGAAGTTTTCAGGATGTTTTGAATTTTTTTGGATTTTTTGAAACTTTTGGATTTCCTTTTGAAACTTTTAAAGTTTTTGATTTTTTCTGAAATTCAAAAACACACATATATATACATACCACACATAAACTACACACATATATATACACATAAAAGGCTTAAGAGGATTGATATGATACTTATATCAATAAGAAATTGAGTAGCAGAAGGGTAGTTGAACCAAATAGAACTTAGAAGTTAAACGTGCTTGGGTTGTAGCAATTTGAGGATGGGTGACCTAGCGGGAAGTCATCATTTGAGATAGGTTAAAAGATTCGGAAAAATTGAAAAAATTCAAATATTTAGGTTTTTCCAAATTATTTCATTTTTTTGCTTTTTCCTGATTTTTTTGAATTATTTTAATTTTTTCGAGAATTCTGTGGCGTACTGGTGCGCCACAGAAATGTGAGAATTATGTGGCGCGTGTAAATATGCGCCACAGAAATAAAATTTAGTGGCGTGACTTCTGTGGCGCACCCACCCATGGGCCACATAAGTCTTTTTTGGTGCGCCACAGATAGGGTATGACGAGGGTGTACCCTCATCAAATCCCATGGTTAAGGACCTAGGGTTGAGATTATGGGGAGAGAACGTGGTAGTACTGGTAGTTTCGTCGGCTGACAAGCAGAGGCAAAGATTTACCCAGGTTCAGGCCCCTCGGGTGGAGGTAAAGACCCTACTTCCTGCTTGTCTGGTATTGATTGTGGATTATGCGATTACAGGGGAGCTCCGGCGAGTTTGATGATCTCGCAAGAGATTTGGTGGTTCGTGTATGGCTTGGTCCCAGATCGGTACCCCTCCCAGCCTTTAAATAGGCTGGGTCTCGGGAGTTTGTAACCGACCTAGTTTACACATAAGGAAAGCCTAAACCGACTATGCCTATGTCTAGTCTTGGAGGGTACTCCATCTTATTGGGCCTCTTGTCTTGGGCTTCGAGTAGGCTCTTCGATATTGGGCCTTAGTCGTTACGTGCACCAGGTACCCTCATGGTAGGGTACCCAATATGTATACACACGTCAGTAGCCCCCGAGTACTTGGCTGACTCGAAGAATCGGGCATGGACTCTTTCGTAATTGCACGTCGTATGCTTTGTATTCTGTACATATAATTTTTAATTCCTGTATGAATAGCACACGTTTGGCTATGTCGAGTATCTCATCGACTGTGTTTTATGATGGTCAAGGGATAATAGCTTAGCAGACCCAGTACACTCGACGGATCGGGACTGGTTAACTACTCATTCGGGTAAAACCTTACTAGCTTTCAATCAAACTCGAGTCCCCGGACTCGAATCTGGAACAAACTGGTCAGATTCGATTAGGCCGCTTGAGGTCTTACTGAGTCGATGATACGTCCAAAACGTATCTACTTTTCCGAACACTTTTGCTGTTGTTTTACCTCTAACTTGTATGATTTGGATGCAACTAACATGGACTAACGCTGTTTTCAGCAGAATTGCCCTGGTGTCTTCTTTTTGTGCAGAAAAGTCAACTTTCGAGAAAAACTCCGAAAACAATTGCGATCGTCATATTTCACCGGAAGACCCACGGAGCCAGAAGGGGAGTCGGAGAGGCCAAACCAGGCAGCCACGCCATAGCTGGGCGCGGCTGGGGGTGGGGCCGCGCCCAAGTGTGGCGTGGCCACCTCGGTCGCCCCCCGACGCTCCCCTTTGGACTATATATTGCCCTTGACCTAAATATCGAGGGGGGTTCGACCATATTTCGCGAAACACATCCACGCTCCGCCGCCGCCGTGATCTCTATTCCGGGGATGATACGTCTCCAACGTATCCATAATTTCTGTTGTTCCATGCTTATATTATACCATTTGTCACATGTTTTATATGCATTATATATCATTATTATACATTTTCTGGACTAACCTATTAACAAGATGCCACAGTGCCAGTTCCCTGTTTTCTGCTGTTTTTGGTTTCAGAAAAGTACTTCTGCGAATATTCTCGGAATTGCACGAAACAAAAGGCCAAGTCCCTATTTTTCCAGCACCGTCACGGAGTCCGAAGGAGAGACGAAGGAGGGCACCGAGGTGCCCAGACCACCTGCTCGCGCGGCTGGGCCCACAGCCGCGCCGACCTATGGTGTGGGCCCCTCGGGCCTCCACCGACGTTGCCCCTTCGCCTATTTATTCCCTCAGACGCGAAAACCCTAAAACACGAAGCCATATTCCACGAAGAGTTCCGTAGCGCCGCCGCCATCGACGTCAAGTTTCGGGGGACAGAAGTCTCTGTTCCGGCACGCTGCCGGGACGGGGAATTGCCCCCGGAGTCATCTCCATCGACACCACCGCCATCTTCATCGCCGCTGCTGACTTCCATGATGAGGAGGGAGTAGTTCTCCCCCGAGGCTGAGGGCTCTACCGGTAGCTATGTGGTTCATCTCTCTCTCCCATGGCGTGATCTTTATGTGATCGTGTGTATTGCTAGTATCGCTGAATATATTAATAATGTTTATGCTACTCAAGTGATTTTGTCTAGTTTCTGGAGTCGTTGTGACAACACGGTATCAAGGTGACAGTGTGGGTACTCGTGTGACTCTATGAATAATTTAGATATCTATCATGGCTTGTTCTTGGGAACTGTGGTGTTTGTTTACTCAGACTTTGAGGAGTGCTTTAGCAGCCCTACACGTAGTACTCTTGTGTTTTCAAGAAGGAGAATAATCCCGAGCAGTATTTACTTGTGTTCAGTTGTGCTAATCTAGTTGAATATGTAGATGTTACTCTTTATCTATTATGCACTCTATAGGTTACTTTAATATGAACTCCGGTACTCTCCACGGTGTAAAGGTGACAGTGTGTGCACCGTGTGTGATTCCTTTATGACGTTGTGGAGCTTGTTTACTCCGGCTTGAGGTGTGCTTTTGTAGCCCTACACAATGAATGGTGTTTGTTATCCAACAAGAGAGTGTTTAAGAGTAGCTTTTACTTATTCAGTTATGAGATCATTGTTGAGAGTGTCCACTAGTGAAAGTATGATCCTAGGCCTTGCTTCTAAGCATTGAAACACCGTTTACATCAAGTTCTGCTACATGTTTGCTTGCTGCCATCTTTATTTCAGATTGCAGTTACTACTTATAATCATCCATATTACTTGTATTTCACTATCTCTTCGCCGAACTAGTGCACCTATACATCTGACAAGTGTATTGGGTGTGTTGGGGACACAAGAGACTTCTTGTATCTTAATTGCAGGGTTGCTTGAGAGGGATATCTTTGACCTCTACCTCCCTGAGTTCGATAAACCTTGGGTGATTCACTTAAGGGAAACTTGCTGCTGTTCTACAAACCTCTGCTCTTGGAGGCCCAACACTGTCTACAAGAATAGAAGCACACGTAGACATCAGGGATCAGAAGTTCTGTTCTGGCACCCTGCCGGGACGGGGATTCGGAGGAGATCATCACCATCGTCATCACCACCGCCTCTCCATCAACCATCAATGATTCCCCCATCCATGTGTGAGTAGTTCCCTGCTGTAGGCTGAGGGGATGGTAGGGATTGGATGAGATTGTTCATGTAATAAGTTGCCAGATTGTTAGGGCATGGTGCCTAGTATCCATTGTTAGTGCTATTTATCATTGTTGCAACTTGTTGTGCTTAATGCTTGCCACTAGGGCCCGAGTGCCATGATCTCAGATCTGAACATGTTGTTGATGCATGAGAATAATTATGTTTTAGATCATATCTGCAAGTTGTTTTCACCTGTTATTGTCCGGAACCCGAGGCCCCGGAGTGACAGCAACCGGGATAACTGGAGGGGATGGCTTTGACTTGAGGATTACGTGTGTTCACGGAGTGTTAATGCATTGCTCCGGTACTTTATTAAAAGGAGTACCTTAATTGCCAGTAGTTTCCCTTGAGGCCCCGCTGCAAACGGGCTGGCAGGACAGTAGATGTTGTGCAAGTTTCTCATTGCGAGCACGTACGACTATATACGGAACACATGCCTATGTTTGACTAGTACTAGGATGCTTTTATAATTGTTTACCTGCAAATGCCCTGAGTTATGATTATTACATGAGCGCTCTTATCCATGCAACGCCCGTACATCCGTCCCTATGCCTACAGTACTTTTAATCCTGCTGTTTACTGAAATTACTGCTGCTGTCTTTGTTACACTGTTGCTGCTATTACTTTGTTACTACTGCTGTTATATCACCGTTGCTACTGATAATCTGTGTCGAGGAAGTCTACTTTCAGGTGCAGCTGAACTGACAATTCATCTGTTAAGGCTTATATTTATTCTTTGGCTCCCCTTGTGTCGAATCAATAAATTTGGGTTTTACTTCCCTCGAAGACTGTTGCGATCCCCTATACTTGTGGGTCATCAAGACTATTTTCTGGCGCCGTTGCCGGGGAGCATAGCTTTATTTATAAGTTCATCTGGAAGTGATATCCTTTGCTGCAATCCATTTATCATGGGGAAAACTCATGACAAGAAGGTGGCTATTCTGCCATCCACTACAAGGAAAGGTACGGCTCTGAACTCCGCTGCTGCTCTTGATTCACCATCTGTTATTAATCAACTGGTTACACCGCCACACGCACCTGCTTCGCGTGTTGGCACTACTGAATCTGAAACTGTTTCTGATGAATTTGATGATGCTTCTACTGTGCTTAGTGAAACTGGTTCGTTAGGTCCTTTTCTAGATGCTACGATTGCTAGGTCTAGACTTATTGAAAATTCTGAAATGCCTAATGAAAATGTTGTCACACCTGTTGCTTCTCCTGAGTCGAGGGAATTCATCGATGATGATGACCCCGAGGAAGATTATATAGAAGTAGATGAAGCTTTTGCTGAAAAATGCAGGAATCTTGACTCTTCTGCTGATTCTGCCACTATAATGGATTTTCTGAAAAAACACACTGTTAGCTACAAATTGTCTGCTGATCCTGAGTTTGCAACATCTCCTATTCGTATAACTGATAAGGATTATGACTTTTCTGTGGATTTGTCCTTTATATCTGTGGTAGAGAAAGATCCTTTTTGTGGTGCTGAAGATGAAAGTGCTATGGAACATATGAACAAGTTATCTACTTTAAGTAGTTTGTTCTCTGATGATATTAAATTGCGCACCTATTTTGTTACCAAAATTTTTCCTTTCTCTCTGAAAGGCGATGCTAAAGCTTGGTTTGGTAATTTGTCTCCCGGTTGTATTAAAAATCCTTTAGGATTGGTTGATGTTTTCTTCCATAAATATTATCCTGCTAGTGTTCAACATGTTGCTTTGCAGAGAATTTTTAACTTCAAGCAATTGCAGGAAGAAAATATTTCTGAAACTTGGTCAAGGTTTTGTTATTTGCTTAGAGTTCGACCTGGACATGATATACCTAAAAATGAACTTCTTGATATATTTTATAATGGACTAACCGATGAATCTAGGACATTCCTGGATAGTTGTGCTGGTTGTGTTTTCAGGAAACGAACTCCAGATGAAGCTGAGGAATTAATGGCTAAGATTAGCCAAAATTATGAAGATTGGGTTATAGCTGAACCCACTCCCACACCAGAGCCTGCGCCAGTGCCTACACCAAGAAAGAGAGGTGTTATTGAACTTGATAATGAAGGAATGAGAGAAGCCAAGAGGACTCTCAAGGAGAGGGGTATTAAATCTGAAGATGTTAAAAATTTACCTCCAATAGAAGACTTATGTAAGCCGACTCCTCCACCTTCAATTGAGGTACACTCTCTACAATATTTCGATGCTGGTGATATTCCTTATGGTAAGCCTCCTGATCAATGCTTAGATGAACTTGATAATTTTATTGTTAAGCAGGAGCATTTTAATATGAGAGTAGAAAATCATCTGTTAGAAAATTCTCGTATTATTAGTAATTTGCAAGATGTTTTGGTAAGAACTGTAAATGACATTAAAGGTCTAGTTAAACATCTTAGTATGGTTCAAACTCAAATGGAGCAAATTACTAAAGTACAAAAAGACTTGCTAGCTAAAAATTCTAATAGTAATGGAAAACATGCTTTTGGAATAGCAACTAGGAGTGGAGCTTCCACTCAAGATCCTTTGTATCCTGAGGGACATCCTAAAAGAATTGAACAAGATTCTCAATTAGCTGAAAGGCCCAGCTCTCCTTCTAAGAAAAAGAAGAAGAAACATAAACCTGCTGTAGAGTCTTCTGAAACTATTAAGGAAAAAGAACCTGCTAGTGATCCTAATAGTATATCTGTGTCTGATGCTGAAACTGAAAATGGTAATGAACCTGTTAATGATAATGATAGAAACAATGCTAATAATAATGAAGAGGTTGAGAGCGATTCTGATAGTGACACTGAAAATAAAAATTGCACTAAAGAGGATTTTGTAGCTAAGAAACATGGTAAAGAAAGAGAACCTTGGGTGCAAAAATCAATGCCTTTTCCTAATAAGAAACATAAATCCAAGGAAGAAGAACACTACAACAAGTTTTGTGAGTGGATGAAACCTTTGTTTTTGCAAATTCCTTTGACTGATGCTATTAAGCTGCCTCCTTATTCGAAATACATGAAGGATATTGTTTCTAACAAGAGGAAAATTCCTAATGAGGAGATTTCCACCATGCTTGCTAATTACTCTTTCAATGGTAAGGTTCCAAAGAAACTTGGAGATCCAGGTATACCAACTATTCCTTGCTCTATTAAAAATAATTATGTTAGAACTGCACTTTGTGATCTTGGAGCTGGAGTAAGTGTGATGCCTTTCTCTCTTTATAAGAGACTTTATTTAGATAAATTGATACCAACTGATATATCTTTGCAAATGGCTGATAAATCTACTGCTGTTCCTGTTGGTATATGTGAAAATGTTCCTGTTCAAGTTACTACCAACTGTTTGATTTTGACTGACTTTGTTGTGTTGGATATGCCTGAAGATGATAATATGTCCATTATTCTTGGTAGACCTTTTCTTAATACTGCAGGAGCTGTTATTGATTGCAATAAAGGGAAAGTTACTTTTAATGTCAATGACAAAGAGCATACTGTTTATTTTCCCAAGAAGCAAAATGTATTATGTGGAGTTAGCTCAATTGCAAGTTATAAAACTATCAAAGTTGGAAGTATTGATTGTCCTATTTATGACCACCATGAAGGATATGAAAGTATTATGGTTGGGACAATATCTATTCAATATAAGGTAACATAATGGTATCATGTAGTTTAATTCTTTTATGTCAAATAAAATATATTTGGTGGCAAGACTTGATCAACCTTGTTGACAAATACATTTTAGTTGCATAAAATTGTTAAACCACATTCTCTCTTTCTCATCTGTTATACCTTCTGTTATATTGCTGTCTTTATAAATTTTTAGAATGTTGTTTAGTGTGGTTAAAATTTTGCTTAGCTGCTGTTTAGAATTTTAAGTGCCCAGTTTTTGCTCGAAATTGAAAGTTGTCAGAAAAATCTGAAAATTTTACGTAAATTCCTATTTTGAAAAATGCAACGTGGTAGTACCTGGGGCTGACCAGGGGGACCCACCACGCTGCCACGCCATAGCTCGGCGCGGCAGGGGTGGAGGCCGCGCCCCCCTGTGGCGTGGGTCCCACCTGAGCCTCCACAAGGTGAGATTCCTCCCCTTTCTTTTCTCTCCCGACCAAACTCATATCCATTGTTCAAACTCGTGTTCCTGCTGCTCTTGAGCTCGAATTTTTCGATCTCCTTGCTCAGCCCATTTCAGTTGCTGAAACTTTGCTTGTTTACTCACCGGTATGTGACTCCTTCGATTATCCAAGTAGAATTTTGTTTAGTGTTGTATTTCTAGAGTATTTTGCTGCTGTATGTTGCTGGTTAAGTGAGCTTGCATGCTTGTTCTATGCTTAGATTAATTATCCTTGATGCATGTGTAGCCCTCTTGCAAGTTTCTATAGTAGTTGCCTTGATTTTATAGTTGCAAAATCATTTTTTATGAGACTTGTTGAAAAATTTCAGAGAAGGAAGATGGATGGAGATGTGGTTGGACCAGCTATTGACCCTAATGATTTAGTTGTGGGAGAAGTGATGGAGGTTAATCGTGAAGATTCCGTGCATTCTGCATATTATCCTTGCCAAACCTTCATGGCTGCTGCAGGAATCCTACAAGATTTCAACACACTAATTTCTAATGCAGGATTGGAGAATTTTACCATTGGGGAACCTGCCCAATTTGTTAAACTCACTATGTCTGTAGTACAGGATTTTAGATTTACCTACTCATCTGATAACCCCATGGTCCATTACAAAATTTATAATATTCCTATGGATATCTCTCTGTATGATTTTTGCACAGCTATCAAAGTGCCATATTGGGGATCATATGCGAAGATTAATGGTCAGCCTAGGCATCTTGTAGAACTTTATTCGGAGATCACCAAAAGTAGAGGTTTGTTGAAAGAAGGTGGTAAAATTCGGCTCATTTTATTCCCAGCTATTCGGTATTTCACCCATTTCATTGCCAAGTGTGTTCTAGCTAGGAAAAATGCTAACAAGCTTTCTGTTTATGACTTGGCATTCATTTCTGCTGCTTTGAGAAGTGACAGGACTTATAACTTGGGTGCTTTGATTGCTCATCGCTTATCTACTAATCGCGAAAAGGGTGGTGTTTGTGGTGGCCTCATTGCTTCTAGGCTGTTAGCTTACCATCAGTTGGTTCCGCATCCCTTTGACATAGAGTTGCCTGTTTTTAGACTTGATATTAATTCCATGATCAGGCATCATTCTGTTCCTAGCTGGGCTACTCTCGATAATTTGACTTATAATTTAGTATTTGTTACTAAATCTAGGATTGCATCTAAGACTTCCGAGCGATTGGTTTGTTTGCCTGCACCTGTTTTGTTTAACCTGGATGGCAGGGAAAATTGGGCATTCTCGGAAGAAGACTTGGATGCATACATGAGGGAGCATGGACCCCGGGCCGAGCCGGAGGAGGAGCGGCCTGAGCCGCATGATGAGGGGGCGAGCTCCTCATACCAGTTTGACTATGCAAGCGGAACCTTCCCCGCTTTACAGAGTGGTTCTTACGAACACGCCAGGGACGATGCACCGTCCTGGAGCTATTATCAGCACCCATGATTGTCTCCCAATTAGGCCAAAAGCCTAAGCTTGGGGGGAGGTACGCGTATACTGACAGTTCGCTCATTTCTATATTCGCTCCATGTCAGTTCTTTGTATATCCATATTTCGCTTTCTTTTATTTGTTCTTGCTTGTGGTGTTTATTTTCTCAAAACCCAAAAATACCAAAAATATTTTCGTTGTTTCTCTATGCTTTTATTTTAGTAATTCGAGTTGTAGTTTTATTTTGTCTTTTTGATTTTCGAGTTGATATTCAAAAAACCCAAAAATATTTTCCTTTTTATTTGCTTCTTCCTTGCTTTGTTTTAAAATTCGAAAACACCAAAAATATTTGTTGTTCTTCTTGGTTTTGTATAGTTCTTTTCAGATTCAACAGCCGTCTGTGACTCCACCTGGAGCTTGGTTTTCATTTTATATCATTCAAGTCATGCGAGCGAAGGGCAATAATGACGATATTCGACAACTTGATGTGGTGAGAGGCTGGTATGAACCGTATTTGTTTTCATTTTTGTACACATACCTGTCCATATGATTGCGCTTAGTAGTTATGGTATGGGCTATGTTACTTGATGAATGCTTGATAGCCATGTTTTCTCATGATTAATCCTAATCTCCTGAAGGTGCACCATATGTCATATAGTTATTTGCATGCATTGTTTTATTCGTAGAGTGGTATTGTAGTGTGGTATCCTCCTCTGAATGTTTTACTTGATTCGACTTGGCACATGCTTACACATGTTTATGACTCAAAACAAAAGTCAAGCCTCGACGATCTATTGTGACTCAGAGTTTCTGTATCACTTTTATGCCACTGCTAATTTTATTCTGTCGCAAGTATGATTATGACAGTTGTGCTCTCTTGTTGTCGCTTCCCCGTCTATTGCTAGCCTTCACCTGTACTAAGCGGGAATGCTGCTTGTGCATCCAAAATCCTGAAAACCAAGTTATTCCAAAGAGTCCACTATAAATTCCTATGCATGGTTTTAAACCATTCCAAGTAAATTTCTTCGTGTGCTATCTTTAACTATTCAAAATTGTACAATCCCTTTTTGTGTCACTGCGTGTAGCTCATAAGGATGTGGTAGTAGAACTTGTCATCTTCCATGCTAAATGATTTCCAAGGACAAGTAGCTTCATCTGCTTGTCCACTTTTATTTTTGCAAAAGAGCTGGTTAGTCCACCTATCATTTAATATTAAAATAGACACTCCTCCACGGTGATTGTTGGTCGGCACCCGAGGATTCGGTTAGCCATGGTTTGTGGAAGAAAAGGTTGGGAGGAGTGTCAAAAATCTGTAAGCATGATATAATGCAAACTATATGAATTTTCGGAACCGCTCTAAAAGTTGGTTAGTTATGGAAGATGACAAGAACTCTATCGCGGATTTGTTGACACTTGCAACCACTTCTCAAAATATTATTTTTACACTCTTTATATGCCTTCGGGAACTAACAAGCTCTAGCACACGATTTAATCCCTGCTTCCCTCTGCGAAGGGCCTATCTTTTATTTTAATGTTGAGTCACCATCCTTCTTTAAAGCACTTCTTTGAGAGCATGACTGTCATTCTTAGTGAAATGTGCTTGTCCCAGAATAGGTTAGTAGTGACATAGCTTGATGCTTTTATCTTTGATAAGCTTTATTTCTAGTCTGCCTGTAAACTTCAGAGGTGCCTGGGCATTTATGTTTTGCTGCACACATTCGGGCAAGCGAGATACCACTTTGCCATACCCAATTACGAACATTGCAATCCTGCACTTAGTTATATGCCATGTTGTTTACCTTTAGTATGTTAGAATCTTTTCATGGCTGCATATTTATCAAGCTTTTATCTTATGCATATCTCCTATCATGAGCTAGTAAGTATAATCATAATTCAAGTATGTATACATCATATGAAGCAATTGTGTTCGTAAAAGTTTCTTTATCGCGTTCAGTTTGTCAACTGAATTGCTTGAGGACAAGCAATAAGCTAAGCTTGGGGGGAGTTGATACGTCCAAAACGTATCTACTTTTCCGAACACTTTTGCTGTTGTTTTACCTCTAACTTGTATGATTTGGATGCAACTAACATGGACTAACGCTGTTTTCAGCAGAATTGCCCTGGTGTCTTCTTTTTGTGCAGAAAAGTCAACTTTCGAGAAAAACTCCGAAAACAATTGCGATCGTCATATTTCACCGGAAGACCCACGGAGCCAGAAGGGGAGTCGGAGAGGCCACACCAGGCAGCCACGCCATAGCTGGGCGCGGCTGGGGGTGGGGCCGCGCCCAAGTGTGGCGTGGCCACCTCGGTCGCCCCCCGACGCTCCCCTTTGGACTATATATTGCCCTTGACCTAAATATCGAGGGGGGTTCGACCATATTTCGCGAAACACATCCACGCTCCGCCGCCGCCGCGATCTCTATTCCGGGGATCAGAAGTTCCGTTCTGGCACCCTGCCGGGACGGGGATTCGGAGGAGATCATCACCATCGTCATCACCACCGCCTCTCCATCAACCATCAATGATTCCCCCATCCATGTGTGAGTAGTTCCCTGCTGTAGGCTGAGGGGATGGTAGGGATTGGATGAGATTGTTCATGTAATAAGTTGCCAGATTGTTAGGGCATGGTGCCTAGTATCCATTGTTAGTGCTATTTATCATTGTTGCAACTTGTTGTGCTTAATGCTTGCCACTAGGGCCCGAGTGCCATGATCTCAGATCTGAACATGTTGTTGATGCATGAGAATAATTATGTTTTAGATCATATCTGCAAGTTGTTTTCACCTGTTATTGTCCGGAACCCGAGGCCCCGGAGTGACAGCAACCGGGATAACTGGAGGGGATGGCTTTGACTTGAGGATTACGTGTGTTCACGGAGTGTTAATGCATTGCTCCGGTACTTTATTAAAAGGAGTACCTTAATTGCCAGTAGTTTCCCTTGAGGCCCCGCTGCAAACGGGCTGGCAGGACAGTAGATGTTGTGCAAGTTTCTCATTGCGAGCACGTACGACTATATACGGAACACATGCCTATGTTTGACTAGTACTAGGATGCTTTTATAATTGTTTACCTGCAAATGCCCTGAGTTATGATTATTACATGAGCGCTCTTATCCATGCAACGCCCGTACATCCGTCCCTATGCCTACAGTACTTTTAATCCTGCTGTTTACTGAAATTACTGCTGCTGTCTTTGTTACACTGTTGCTGCTATTACTTTGTTACTACTGCTGTTATATCACCGTTGCTACTGATAATCTGTGTCGAGGAAGTCTACTTTCAGGTGCAGCTGAACTGACAATTCATCTGTTAAGGCTTATATTTATTCTTTGGCTCCCCTTGTGTCGAATCAATAAATTTGGGTTTTACTTCCCTCGAAGACTGTTGCGATCCCCTATACTTGTGGGTCATCAGTCGATCTGCAGTATAACTTTGAATTTTACCCAACGCGTCCGTCGGGATTTTTCATCATGTCTGCTGACACGGAAAGTGTAAGGATTAACGTTGCTGGAACGGTCCTTAGCCCAGCTCGAAAGTTCGGCGGGTCTTACCTTTGCACTATGCATGCAGCATCCGAGGTATTTGCGACTGACGCAACTCGGGAATGTTTCGAGTATGATTTCTGAACTTTGTTGGACGAGTCATGCCCTTTGTCGACTGATATTTGCCGTTATGCTATCGGGTGCGCGACAGCGCTCCCGATGGGAGTAGCCCCCGAGATTGTGCTTTATTGTTTTGCAATGGAGGATAATCTCAAAAACTCTGCATATGTTAATCGAAGAAATTTGTGCCATAATTCTATCGGGTGCACGACAGTGCTCCCGATGGGAGTAGCCCCCGAGATTATGCTGTATTACTTGTAAATGGAGGATAATCTCAATCATTATCCTAAGCATCTTCAGTCGAAGAATTTTTTGAACATGCTCCCGATGGGAGTAATATGACTTAGTCGAAGGAACGGTCGAGTGACCAATTTTGCCTTAAGAAAGTTTTGTCACACCCGAACTAATCAGGGCAATCGAGTGACAATATGCGTTCAGCATACTCGAACGTATTTTCTGAACAGATGCTTCAATGACGTCAGGGATGACGTTTATTTCGACTGCGATTTCTGACACGCGTGGCGTGCGTTATGCTGCGATTGATGGGACGTGACACGTAGGTGGGCCCATTTGTGCAGAGCTGACCGAAGACGGTGCCGTTTGGACTTTGATTTGACCACACGGGCCCACTTTTTCCAGAGGCGTGATGATGGCTCCTCTTTTTGCGTGCGTAGTGGGCGGAGAGGCCGGCGACGGTTGCCCTCCGCGTTCGCCACGTGTACGGTGAGATCGCATGCGGAGCGCACGATTGTGATATGAATGGCTGTGATTGCGTTTGACTTGCGGTAAATAGGGGCACGGCGCTGGCGTCTGTTTTTACTTGCCATTTGCTCCCTGCGCCGCCCTGTTTCCTCATCTTCCTCCTTGCGCTGCGCCTCCATTGTTCGTTTGCCCAAGCTCTTTGTGCTCTGTCCATCCATCCTAGCAATGGCCAAGGGTGGAGGCTCCAAGCGAAGCGCTGCGTCTGCCGCCACGACTGACGCGGCAACTAAGGTCAAGAAGACCACAACGAGCGCGTCTGCTGCCGCCGCCGCTTTGAAGAAGAGCAGCGGGGACTGGGCGAAGTCCACCATCAAGGACGCCCATCTGACCAAGTTTCGCGAGCAGGGTCTGCTTCCTCCCACGGACCAGCTTGCTGTTCGCGCGCCATCACCGAAGGAGGTACTCCCTGAACCACGCGCCAATGAGCGTGTCTGTTTTGCGGAGTTTCTGCCTAGGGGTTTCTCGCTCCCCCTCCATGATTTTGTGCGAGGTTTGCTATTTGCCTACGGGGTGCAGATCCATGATCTCACCCCGAACGGTATTCTGCACATTGCGTGTTTCATCACGCTATGCGAGTGTTTTTGGGAGTTGCTCCTAGTTGGGCATTATGGAAGGCCATTTTTATGGTGCGACCAAACAGGGGAGGCGGCCGCACCTACCCTGTGGGCGGCTGCGGGATCCAGGTGCGCGGTGACACCCGATATTTTCGACTGAAGACCGTCGACTCCGCACAAGGCTGGAGAAAGGGATGGTTTTATGCGAGTGTCGAGCAGGACGCAGCTGCCGCTTTTTCGACTGCTGCCTTTGCAAGGACCAAGGCCTGGGACCACCAACTTTCGGATGAAGAACTGGCAGAAGCAGAGCCTCTTCTGTCCCAGATTGGAGGTCTTCTCGACAAGGTGACGGGTGTGCATCTAATTGCCACTTTTGTAAAGAGGCGGGTGTGGCCGATCCGTGCCCGAGCGCACCCCATGTGGCAGTACGAGGGCCCAAATGATGCCACACGGATGAGCCCGGAGGAGCTGTCAAGGAATGAGTTGTTGGCGCATGTGCGATCAATCACCAACCTGACGGCAGCCGACCCGTGCAACGTCGACTGCCCCATTACACCGTATGGGATGGAAAATCCTTTGCTTGAGGTATGTGTACTTTATGATTTGCTTGCAGTTTTGGAGTTGCCACTCATATGCATTGCAGCCTCTAATTTTGCAGCCGTGATTTATGACATGCAGGGTCACTCGACTGCTGCCTCTCTTCCTCCTTTGCCAGAGAATGGTGCAACTGAAGAAACTCAGGTGCAAGAGATGGAAGCGAAAGGGGATCACTCGCCAATTCCCTCCGCCACCACTTCGCGTGTGGAAGAAGTTGAAGAGGAAGCAGCAGAAGAGGTGCAGACTGAAGAAGTGGCCGATTCTGACCCTGAGATCGACATCGCGCCTCCAAAGCGTCGTCGACTGACCAAAAAGGTATCTTCGGCTGTGAGTTCACCCGCGAAGGAGCATGACTTGGAGGTTGACGAGGAAGCGGGCTCATCACCCGTTCCCAGCGCCGCTCCTTTGCGTGTATGCTCAACGAGCTCGACCCCTCCTCCTCATTCGAGTGGCGCCCCTGTCTTTGGAGGCCCAAATTTTGATGACCTCGACTATGACGAAGAGGAAGAACACAGGTTTGTGTTTTACTTATGATTTTACTTATGATATAAGTTTTTACTGCTGTTGCATACTTGTGCTGATGATGTCTTCATGCGTGCCACTCGCAGTGCTGAAACCAATCAGCCTTTATCTCCTCAAGCAGAGAAAGTTCCGACGCCGGATCACCCGAACATTTCTCCCCGTGCATGAGGTTGTCCACCCGATGGACACCACTGCTGTTGTGGAGGCCGCCAAGGCTACGGTTGTGGCTACTCCTGAAGTCGGGACATCTGCTTCGACCCCTGAGCCTTGGACAAATCATGTGAGTACTTTTTGCCTTACCCGCGTAGTTTTGGGGCTATGTACGTTACAAATTATGCTAACTGCGTGTGTGCAGCCCTTCTACCGCACACTGGCGGAATCTGCCAAAGCTTATGTCCAGGTGGAGCAGGAGAGGGATGGCCTGCGTAATGACCTGGAGCGACTCAGTCGTGAGTTTCACTTTGCCATTTTTTCTGAAGCTCTTTTTTGCAATACTTTGTCTTTGTCGATCATAAACTGTATGCGATTTGCTACTTCAGGCGAAAAGACAGCGGCTGAGTCCCGCGTAAAGGAGCTTGAAGAAGCACTCGTCACGCAGCGCGCTGAGTCGAAGAAGGAATTGGATGCTGCCACTAACTCAGCTACCGCGCGTGAGCGAGGATATGCCGAACAACTGGCGAAACTCGCACATGTCATGGGAGGTGAGTAATCTTTTCGTTTTGAACTTATGCTGTGGTTGTCAAGCGTCGTATAGTGACGTTTGCTCTTTGTTGATTTGTGAAGAAGCTGCTGGCGCGCCGACCTCTGCAGACAGGGCGAACGACGATCTGCCACTCGATCGTGCTGTGAGCGACCTTGGGGTCGTGTGCACCCACGCGAAGGATGCACTCGCCAAGTCAGCGAGTACACTTGGCGCAGTGTACAAGGCCGTGCTCCCGAGTGGCGAAGTACCGACGACGGCGGATGGATTTGCCGATGTTTTTGGCCCGGGGACTTCCACCATGGCGAACTTCTCTCGCGCCCTTTCGGTACGCGGCTCGGAGTCCACCCTCAAGCTCCTTTTAGGCCACGGATTAGAGGGTGACTACGAGAGAGCGCTTTCTGATTTCCCGCGGAGGCCAGACGGGAGACTTGTGCCTTTGAAAGGAGTCAGCGCGCCAGCTGCACGACTGGCCGAAATATTTATGACCACCATGGAGCGCCGGGCAAAAGAGGTCGCCACTCGCTTGCTTAGGGGCAAGCCAGAGTCGACTTCCTAGTTCTAGGGCAGCTGCATCCCTTCTTTTTTATGCCATGTAATAATATCTGTGAACTGCGAGTGTGCGTGTGATTTTGCTACTCTTTTATGTCAGTGGTCTTCTGTTAATGTGTCTGCGCTCGAAGAGCTGTATGCTGTTGCTTGTCTGAGTTTTGTGACTTGTTTCTCATGAAACTTTTATGATACTTGGAACAGAAACGGCCAGCCGCCACTTCATCCAGTTCGTCGCGGCATCATACCCCTTCTCGATCTCGAGCTCAGGCGTCAAATGATGCCGCGGTAATACGTTATATGAAGGCTCGACTTGCGAAACAGGAGCAGGAACTGGCGAGTGCCCGAAGCGAGCTGGAAAGGATGAGGGCAAGGCCTGCTTTACCCACCCAACGGAGGAGTATGTGCTTGGCGAGATGGAGATCGTGAACAGACAGCTCGAGTGTAAGCATGACTGCCTTGATCTTATGAGTTCACAGCCTGTTCTTTTTTGTTCACCCAACTTGTGTTGTTGCAGGTTTTGTTCAAGATTTCCAGGCGGAGCAGGCTCGCGTGGATGAGCAGTTGAACATGGCAACTGACGAACCCACGACTGGCCGCCAGCACTTTCGATTGGACAAGCACCGAGCACGCATACTTGCGACTCTGCAAGATCGGGTGTGGCGGAGCACTATGCTTCTTGAATTGTGCAGGTCGGCCTTCAGTCGAATCAACCAGATGGTTTTTCCACTGGGCCACAACCTCAAGGAATCCACGCGTTGCTCGATCTCTTCCGGTCAACAGGTTCCATTCGAGGCTTCATCACCCAGAAGCTTGTGGACGGTGCCAACGCAACCATGGCGTATCTCCGAAGTCAACGTCCAAATTTGCAGCTACGTCCACCCGTGCCTGGATCGTCTTTGTCCCAGTCGAACTTGACGAAACATTCGATCACGCGAGGACATTGGTTGATTGCTATCAAGCGCAACTTATGGGCCCTGTTCTTCCAGCAAAGGATGAACCAGAAGATTAGGGTATTTATGTATAGGGAACAGCCCCCGAGTGTAAATTTGCCACTTAGTACATATTTGTTCACTTGTATGTATGCAGCCCCCGAGTGTATCGAGTGGGGTTTATGAAAACAGTTTACATAGATCATGAATTACATAGCCCCCGAGTGCTCGAGTGAGGTTATGAATTTTATGAGAGTTGAAGCTTCAACTTATGCCTGCAGGCTCAGCCCCCGAGTGATTGATTGGGGTTGAGCAACTTTTCCTTTGTGTTTAGTTACGATCCAGCCCCCGAGTATTCGAGTGTGGCTGGAGTATTGTGTTTGAAGAGCAAAAGCTTTTATGTTTTGAGATAGCTCAGCCCCCGAGCATACGGGTGTGGCTAAGTTTTGTGCTGATAAGCTATGCGAGTAGTAAGCAGGAAAAGTATGAGGAATTTATTGACTATATTCCATTTATGAATGTTAGGCTGCAGGCCGCCTCATTAAAAACCTTCCAGTCCCCTTAGGTACCCTGGTAAGGAAAAGAGCGCGTCTGAAACCTGCAGCCATCCGACATATGAGCCTATTACATTATGCGACTGAGCAATCTAAGCATAGAAACGGCGCAGCTGCGCAACGTTCCAAGGATTGTGGGAGAGTTCGCCGGTCTTCGCATGCTTCAGTCTGTATGCTCCACCACCTATGACCTCGGTGATGATGAAGGGTCCTTCCCATGGAGAAGCAAGTTTATGCACCTTCTTCTGCTTCAGTCGAAGTACCAAGTCACCCACCTCGAAGGACCTGGTACGCAGTCGACGGCTGTGATAGTTGCGTAGATCTTGCTGGTAGACAGCTGTACGTGCTAGCGCTGTGTTGCGTGCTTCTTCGAGCAAGTCGACTGCATCTTCGAGTGCTTCATCTGCATCTTTTCATTGTATGCTTCGACTCTTGGTGCGTTGAACCTTACGTCTGATGGCAGGATTGCCTCTGCGCCGTAGACCATGAAAATGGAGTGAATTGTGTTGAGGCGTTGGGTGTTGTGCGTAGGCTCCATAGCACAGACGGGAGCTCTTCTACCCAAGCACCCGCAGCCCTTTTGAGTGGCACCAGGAGGCGCTTCTTGATTCCACTTGTCACAAGCCCATTGGCCTTTTCGACTTGGCCGTTTGATTGCGGGTGCGCCACAGATGCATAATTGAGCGTGATATCTTGCTCTTTGCAGAAGGATTTGAATTCCTCAGCCGTGAAGTTTGTACCGTTGTCAGTGATGATGCTATTTGGCACACCAAAGCGGTATATGATGGATTTTATGAAATTGACTGCTGTAGTGGCAGTCGAACTTGTGATGGGTACTGCTTCAATCCACTTGGTGAACTTGTCGACCGCCACCAGAAGGTGAGTATGCCCTCCATGGGAGGATTTTTTGAGTGGCCCAACCATATCGAGCCCCCACTGGGCGAAAGGCCAGGCCAATGGTATTGTCTTCAACGCCGATGCGGGTGCGTGTGGCTTTGTGGCGAATTTTTGGCAGCCGATGCACCTTTTGACTATGTCCTCCGCGTCTTTGAGTGCTGTGGGCCAGTAGAAGCCTGCGCGAAAGGCTTTGGCTACGAGTGATCGACTGCTGGCGTGATGCCCGCAAGTACCTGCATGAATATCACGAAGGATGGCTTGGCCATCTTCAAATGCTATGCAACGCTGGAACATACCTGATATGCTGCGTTTGTAAAGTTCACCGTTGATGACAGTGTATGCTTTAGATCGTCGAGTGACGCGTCTTGACTCTGTGAAGTCTTCGGGTACCTCGCCGCGGAGTATGTATGCGAGGAAGGGTTGAGTCCAAGTTGGCTCGATGAGGAGTACCTCGACTGGTGGGTCCTCTGTGCTAGGTGTTTTGCTCTTGGCTGGTGCGGCTGGTGCAGGAGTTGCCCGCTTCTTTTTGATTGATCTGTGCTCTATGCGCTCGAAGAAGACACCAGGTGGCACTGGTGCTTTGGTCGCACCAATGTTGGCTAACTTATCTGCTTCTTCATTGCTTTCACGCCCTATGTGCCGCAACTCGCAGCCTTCGAAGCTGCCCTCCATGATGTTGTACAGGTCACGGTAGGCGATCATGTTATCTGCGATTGCGTCACAAGCCTTCATTGTTTGCTGCACCACCAATTCGAGTCGCCGTAGATCATCAGTCGAGTGCACCCGAGGCTTTGGCCATCCTCATGCCATGGATCAGAGCCTCGTATTCTGCTTCGTTATTGGATGGGAACTCGAATCCCATTTGTAGGATGTAGCGGAGCTTGTCGCCTTTTGGTGATATGAGGATGACACCTGCGCCTGCGCCTTCGTTTTTCTTCGAGCCATCAAGTACATGGTCCAGGAATTGGACACATCTGGTGCTCCTGGGAGCTGAGCTTCAATCCACTCGGTGTGGAAGTCGGGTAAACTTGTGCTTTGATGGCCTTCGGGTAATCATACTTGATGTCTCTTGGTGCTAGCTCGATGAGCCATTTTGCTACTCGCCCAGTGCATTGGGGTTTGTGAGGATGTCCCCGATCCCTGAAGTGCTGATTACAGTGATCGGGTGCTCGGAGAAGTAATGCGTCAGCTTCCTTGAGGACATGAACACGGCGTATGCCAGCTTCTGATAGTGCGGGTACCGCTGCTTTGATGTGGAGAGCACTTCACTCAAGTAATAGACTGGACGTTGTATGCTTTGGGCGTGTCCCTCCTCTCTGCGTTCGACCACAGAACAGTGCTCACCACCCTATTAGTTGCAGAGACATATAGGTATAGTGGCTCGCGTTCCCTTGGTGCTACGAGGATTGGAGGGCTTGTGAGGACTCGCTTGAGGTCCGTGAAGGCTGCTTCGGCTTCTGGCGTCCACTCGAACTTATCTGCCTTCTTCATCAGTCGATAGAACGGGAGTGCTTTTTCGCCTAGCTTGCTGATGAATCGACTGAGTGCTGCTACTCTACCCGCCAACTTTTGCACGTCGTGGAGCTTTGAAGGCCTTTGCATCGTCAAGATGGCCTGTATTTTCTCCGGGTCCGCCTCGATTCCTCGAGCTGAGACTAGATACCCGAGGAGTTGCCCGGCTGGCACGCCGAACGTGCACTTCTTCGGGTTGAGCTTGATGTGGAAGCGTTTGAGGTTTGCGAATGTCTCCGCAAGTCATCGAGTAGCGTGCTTTCTTCTCTTGTGGTGATGACGATGTCATCTACATAGACCTGGACGTTTCGCCCAATCTGCTTCTTGAGGCAATCTTGCATCATGCGCTGATAGGTTGCGCCTGCGTTTTTGAGCCCGAAAGGCATTGTGGTGTAGCAGTAGACCCCGAGTGGGGTTATGAACGCCGTTTTTTCTTCATCCTCTTCCTTCATCCTTATCTGGTGGTAACCCGAGTAAGCATCCAGGAAGGACAAGCGAGCGCACCCGGCGGTGGAGTCGACGATCTGGTCGATTCGAGGTAGTGGAAAGTGATCCTTTGGACAGCACTTATTGAGTGCTGTAAAATCTACACACATCCGCAGGATGTCTGTATGCTTCTTCTCTACAAGTACGGGGTTGGCCACCCATTGTGATTTCTTGATCTCTCTGATGAATCCTGCTGCGAGTAGCCTGTCGACTTCGGCTTCGACTGCAGTTCTTTTTGGGCCGGATATGCGGCGCATTGTTTGTTTGACTGGTTTAGCACCTGGAAGTAGCTGGAGAGAGTGCTCGGCGAATTCCCTGGGAATACCTGGCATGTCTGCTGGACACCATGCAAATATATCCCAGTTCTCACGGAGGAATTCGACGAGCGCGCTTTCCTATGCGATAGGCAGACTCGACGAGACATTGACTGTCTTGGTCGGGTCAGTCGGGTGCACCTGATGCGATCTTGTGTCGTTGGTGGCACTGAATGCTCTGTCGACTGCCACCTTTTTGTGCTCTGGCATAAGTGTTCGATCGTTGGAGACCGCTAGATCGCGAGTGTTGCTTCCATGCCAAACATCTCAGAGATTTTGCTGAATTCTCGGTCGCAAGAGTCAGACTTTTGGAAGTTCCCCTTGACTGTGATTACTCCTTTTGGTCCAGGCATCTTCAGCTGGAGGTATGCATAATGTGGCACCGCCATGAATCGAGCGAACGTCGGGCGTCCAAGTATAGCATGGTATTGTGACTTCCAGTCGACCACTTCGAACTCAATCGACTCTGTCCTGAAGTGGTGCTTGTCCCCGAACGTTACGTCGAGTTGTATGGTGCCCTCTGGGCTTATTGCTTTCCCTGGAACGATACCGTGGAAGGTATTTGAAGATCTTGGCAGGTTTTCGACTGACCTGTTCATTTTGCGGAGCGTATCTGCGAAGATGATGTTTATGCCGCTCCCACCATCCATGAAGACCTTGGACATGGCGTAGCCTCCAATTTGCGCGTCGAGTACCAGAGCAGAGTGCCCTGGTCGAACAACCGATGGAGGGTGGTCCTCTTTGCTGAAGCTTATTGTGTTTCGGCTCCCTTCAAGTATTCTGTTACCGCAGGAGGTGACATGACCGCCATGTTTACCTGTCGAGTGCGAAGTTTTTGCTCCCTGTTGGAAGGTCGACCTTTCTGTATCATGTACATCTGCCCTTGGGGCGGAGGGTACTGTGGTTCGTCCACCCGAGGCACGGGCTGTATGGCACCCGCGAGATTTCCGCCTGGGGCAGGCTGTGGTGGTGGAGGTGGTGCCATCAGAACAGGCACGTTGTTTGGCTGAGGCACGGGTGCAGGTGCTTGTGCGGCTGCTGCCTTTCTGCGATTTACGTAATCAGTCGCCATTTGGTCGAACTCCCTGCAGTTTCTCATCGAGTGGTTGGATCGCAGTTTTCCATCGTCCCCCTTGTACAGGTGGAATCTGCAATCAGCGTCCATCTTTTCTTCGAATGATCGCTCAGATTGTGCCCGTGACTTGCGCCAATCCTTCCTCTTGTAGCTATCACTGCGTTGGCCGTCTCGACGATCATCTCGACTGTCTCGCCGATCATCTCGACTGTCTCGCCGATCTTCCGACCGTCGGTCGCTTCTGTCCTGATCATTGCGGGGTGTGGAGAACCCAGCCGCCATGAATTCGGGTCTGTCATCGTCGTAATGACGTTTTGAACGTTTGCGCCTTCGGTCGTCTCTGTACGAGTCTCTATGGCTTCGACTGCTATTCTCATGTTTGTCACGGGGTGAGGACCCGCGTGTGGTGCGTGCCATATCCTCTCCATCTGCCCACTCAGTCGCGATCTGCAAGAGGTGGGCTACAGATTTTGGCTTTTGGCGGCCAAGTGCTTCTTTGAAGTCTCGCCTGGCGAGGCCCATGACGAAAGCATCCATGGCCATATCTTCTGAAACCACTCCAACTGAGTTACGTATCTCAGTCCATCGTCTGATGTATGACCTCAACGTTTCGTCTGAACGCTGAACGCAGGCCCGCAGCTCCTCGAATGTTTTCGGGCGCTCACATAGAGGCTCGAAGTTTTTGACGAAATCCCTGCGGAAGTGATCCCACGAGTCGTATGTTGATGGAGGTAGGGCCTTGAGCCAGTCGCGAGCTGTGCCTTCGAGCATGAGTCGTATGTACTGCATGGCTGTAGTGTTGGTGCCCCGCTGGCACGCAACTGCCAGCCTGTAATCTTCCAGCCACCCGGAAGGTTCCTGTCGACCCGTGTACTTGGGCTGTTCGGATGTGAGTTTGAATCCTTTGGGCATCCGTGTCTCGCGGACGCGTCGAGTGAAGCACAGAGCTCCATGTGGCTCAGGCTCTCGATCAGAGTATGAGTCGCTACTGTAAGATCTGCGTGATCTGCTCCTGGACCTGCGCCTTCGCGAGCCGCTTCTTTCCTTCGAGTGGTGGCGACGACCACTGTGATTATGCTCTTCCCGAGGTGCGTCGACTAGGGCACGGTCTCGACTCCCACCTGGAGTTCTTGGAACTTGGCGTATGGCCTTTGCAGCTAAGGCGAGTGATTTGATCTGTTGGCGGTGTAGTTTTGCGTTGGGGTCATCCGCTGGGGGCTTGATTGCCTCCAGGTATGCTGCAGCGGTGTAGAGAGCACCTGCTGCTGTTTTGGGCACCGGCAGTCCTTCCTCGTCGTATGTCATGAAGGAGTTGCCTAAGTTGCGGGTGAGTGCCGCCTTCTCGCCTGGCGAGAGGTGTGACAACCTTGATCTGCGTCCTGTGTCTGCTCGCCCGGTGGAGCTCAGGGAGAGCTGTCTTCTGCGCACACTCGACAAGCTAGCTTGCTTTTTGCGTTCTTCGAGTGTGGCTCTTATCTGCTTCAGTCGAAGTGACTCCTGCCAGTTGAAGTACTGGAAGGTCAACATCTCTTCTTGTGTTGCGTCTGCTGGCATCATTGTGCACTCCTTGATAACTTTATCTGCTTTTGCTGCCATCTCAGCAGTGATTGTGAGGGTTGTGGCTCCGTCCGGCATAGTGACTGTGCACGGGAATTCTGTAGGCCTGCGACTGGCCGCAGTTTCTGATGTTTCTGCGGCGATGGCCACATAGACCTGTTGGGGTATGACCCGAGGGCATATGTATGTACTTTCGAGTCCCGTCATGGACTCGACATCTTCATCGAGGCTCATGTCTGAGCCTGTATGTTCATCGAGTGGTTCGTCTGGACGGATCTCGCAGTCGACGTCTTCGTCGCCTATGCCCATCTCGGCGTCGGCGAGGTTGTTATGAGTCTCGAAGTCGAGGTTGTTGTTGGCGCAGATCTCGGAGTCGACGTGGTTGTCGATATGAGTTTCGAGGTCGTCGAAGTCGCTGAGGGAGATCCCGCAGTCGAAACTATCCTCGAGTGGGAGATCCAGCTCGGGATCGTTTGTGCGGTATGCTGATTCGGCCTCCTCGCCCTGGAGCTCTTCAATGAGCTCGCGCATCTCTCGTGTGGACATGGTTGTTGCAGACGAACAAGCTTGGAGGGTCGATGATGGTATGGACGCAGTGGAAAGATCCGCAGTCGAAGGAGCCGCAGCCGATGGAGCCTCGGGTGCGAAAGTCGCGAGTTGGCGTGGATCCGTCAAGTCCTGCACACCAAGCTTGTTGACGAAAAAATTGAACGAACCAACGGTTAAACCCAAACCTGACTCGAGATCGGAGAAGGCCTCCTGGAATCCTGGCGAGTGTGGCTCGAAATCCATCAGAGGATCCGATGTGCTTTTTGCGGGTGAAGCTGGCGTGTTGCCGTTTGTCGAGTGAGCCGGCGAGTTGCCGTGTGCCGCCTGAGTCGGCGAGTTCTGGTTTGTCGATGCAGCCGGCGAGTTGCCGTTTGTAGATCCGATCGGCGAGTCGCCGTTTTCCGATGGAACCGAAGAAACCGCGAGTCCAGCACTATTCTTTCCCACAGACGGCGCCAATTGACGAGGTGTACCCTCATCAAATCCCATGGTTAAGGACCTAGGGTTGAGATTATGGGGAGAGAACGTGGTAGTACTGGTAGTTTCGTCGGCTGACAAGCAGAGGCAAAGATTTACCCAGGTTCAGGCCCCTCGGGTGGAGGTAAAGACCCTACTTCCTGCTTGTCTGGTATTGATTGTGGATTATGCGATTACAGGGGAGCTCCGGCAATTGATGATCTCGCAAGAGTTTGGTGGTTCGTGTATGGCTTGGTCCCAGATCGGTACCCCTCCCAGCCTTTAAATAGGCTGGGTCTCGGGAGTTTGTAACCGACCTAGTTTACACATAAGGAAAGCCTAAACCGACTATGCCTATGTCTAGTCTTGGAGGGTACTCCATCTTCTTGGGCCTCTTGTCTTGGGCTTCGAGTAGGCTCTTCGATATTGGGTCTTAGTCGTTACGTGCAACAGGTACCCTCATGGTAGGGTACCCAATATGTATACCCACGTCAGGGTATTTCCTACTAGTGGCCACCTGATTTTGTTTCTGATGTTTTGGCGAACGATGTAACTTTGTTGCCTAATTAATAAAGTCGCCATGATTGGTTTAAAAAAAAGATAGAGCCTATCAGTTCAAAAAAAATAGAGCCTATCCAATATTAGAGGTTTTGATACTATCGCACCATATTAATATGTAGTTTTGTATCAGATATATCAGCTGTTGAACAACTTTCGGAACTCAAAATAAAAATTTATAAAAGTGAATTATTCTGTTATGGGAAGCTTAAGATGAGGCTGCTCAGTGTGCCAATTTTTTTTGGCTGTGAGCTTGGTAAGTTTCCTATTATCTATTTTCGTTATGCCGATTCGTTATCAAAACTCACAAATGCTGGATGTATACATGTCCATGATAAACTTCAGAAAATACTCAAGTAGCTAGAAAGAAAAAGGAGCAAAGATTGGTTTTAATCAATTCAATACTAACTAATATGGTTATGTATATGATTTTGTTCTTCCAATTAGCCAAAAGAATCGATTTTATCTGCTCGGTATTCTTTTGCCAAGGGGATAGTGAAAAGATCAAATATCGATTGACTCGATGGGATGTGGTTTGCCATACTAAAGGTCTGGAGGCTCGGTGTTCATGGCCTTCATGTTAAAAACACGACCTTCGGTAACTGGCATGGAAACACAAAATGTGTCTTTTGTCATCATGATGAGACAATAAAACACTTGTTTTTCCAATGTAAATTTACTCCTTCTATATGGTGGGTCATCCAAGTAGTTTCTAAGTTGTACCCGCCATGTAGTGTAAAATATTTTTGGCAACTAGGTATGTGCTAATGATCACAAGTATATAGTGCTTCTTATGGTGTGTGTTGGGGGTGGGGAGGGGCTTGCTATAATATGCTCGCTTTGGCTATATAGAGATGGCATGAATTTTTCATAGTAAGAACTTTTCTCTTATGCAGGTCATCTACCTGTGTAAACATATGCTTCATTTATGATCGCTTGTACAACGCATGGAGTTTCAAAACCTATTTATGTACATGTCACGGTTGGAGAATGCGGCGAGGAATATATTTACCCCACGCGGGTGGCAACATGATTTTTGGATTTATCCTCATGTTTCATGGGCGTTATAAAAAGAAAGAACGAGGGTAAGAAAAGGAGCGGAACCAAACGAGCGAGGAAAGAGAACGAGAGGGACCGAACAAAGCGACACCCTCCGCAATGACCACCTGCGCGAAGGGAGCGAGGACGGAATTTCTGGCACGAACTTGATTGCCCCACGTGCTTGCACCAGCAGAAACGCGGTACGTCCTCTCAGGAACGGCGTCCTTTTCCTAGTAATTCGGTTGTACTTCACCTCGATTATCCCATAGGAAAATCACCAACATCCTTTCCTTGGACATTCGGCACTCGGTAATACCAACTGGTTAAAGCATAACCTGATTAACAGTTTATTGGTGCCCTCGATCTCTACCAGGAATTAGCCCGATCCTACAGTGTGTTCGTTGTGATTGTTTAGGGTAAGGTGTCGTACCCTTTTGGAGTCACACCGTGCGTGTTTATATGAAGGTTTAACCAACAATCTCAAAAGGATTTACATCAAGTGGTTACAGGAGATAAACACCAATGCCTCGATCCTTATCATCACGGATGGGCAGTACAATCTTGGAGTACACGACACGGCTATAACTAACTACTCTAACATTCGTGACTCTACTCTCAAATCTACACTCTACGACATAAGTAGGAGAAGTCCTTAATTATCTCCCATATAGGCTACAAGACGAAGGTGCACACGCGAACATCAATCAGTGGCCCTGCCAACAGAAAAAAAATATCATCTTCACTCGGCGACCCAATTTACATTTCACAACGCCAAGCTTTGGGAAGAACTTTGGGGCTACTGTCAACCTTATGAGACTTGGGTACTCCCAAGGAGTACAAATGGGGCCCAACTATCATAGACGACCTAACACGATGACATGGCACACAAGGCCGTTGCTAAGACCAGCTACACTGCTGGTTTGGTTCAAAGAATTCTTTGAATCGACATGGGTTTCATCCACTGTGTGGAACCGGATGAAAGACTATTGATGGGGTCCAATTCATGTGAAAACAAGTATTTTTTTCCCTTGTCCCTCTCTCCTAGCCTCGCATGGTTGCTGCTCTCTCTTGCATGCGTTAGAGCAACTCTAACAGATGCCCTTATTTTAGCACAGGTGTCCTAAAAAACCGTTTTTTGGCGCAAGAAAGGGCAAAAACTGTGCTTCAACAGATGCCCTATCACGTGCCCTCAGCCCTAAATTTT
This sequence comes from Poa pratensis, assembly GCA_947311845.1. Taxonomy (NCBI): domain Eukaryota; kingdom Viridiplantae; phylum Streptophyta; class Magnoliopsida; order Poales; family Poaceae; genus Poa; species Poa pratensis. The sequence goes on along the minus strand of CAMZMU010000106.1, from coordinate 32,672,058 downwards.
GCTCCACTCTATCACGTGCCCTATAATAGGGCAGCCCTAAATTTTGCTCCTCTCTGCCCCAAATATGGAGCAGAGAGGACCGCGCGCGGGTGCTGCCCTATCTCCCATTTCGGCCACGCGAGAGGCCAACTGCTGAAATTTCATCTTCTCCCTCCTCCCTCCCACCTCCGTCCCCGACCACCGTCGGCCCGATTCGGCCGTCCGCCGCCGCCCCTCCGCCGCCAAAGCCCGCCGCCGACGTCCCTGACCTCCGCCCTGCCTATTTCCCCCAAGAAATGGCCACGGGCGCGCCGCCGCCGTTGTGAATGTCCCCCTCCACACCAGGCCGCCGCCGCCCTTAATTCGGCCTCCTCCGACGCCGGCGAAGCCCAGGGCAGGCGGATCCCGAGCCCCCCGTTGCAGATTCGCCGCCGCCGCTCGTTTTGACCTTTCTCCCACCACCCACCTTCGTTCCCGACAGCCACCGTCCAGCCGAGGTGCTGCCGCTCCCCCCTCCCCCCTCCCTCCGTCGATTCGCCGCCTCCCCCAACGTGTAGCTGCTCCCGCCGCGTCCTCGAGGTGTTGCTGCTCCCGCCGCCGTGTCGGTGCTGCTGCTCCTGCCGACGAGGTGCTGCTCCACCTACTGCCGCCGCCGTGTGGAGGTGAGTTTTTGTTTTTTGTTTTTCATTTGTTTCATATTAACTTGCAAATAGTGTAGTAGTGATTTTTAGATGTAGGTAGTAATTAGTTTTTCACATTTGTAGATGGTGTTGTTCGAGTACACCACGTCCAATGAGGTGATGGACATGGAGTGTGGCCAAAATGTGCACGAGGGACATCCAGTGCGGCCACGGAGAGGTGGAGACCGAGTTCAGCGCTTCCTTGAGGCTTACCATAACATTCGAGACTCCGAGGTGCACGAGGATCTTCCGAAGGATCTCATCGAGGAGTGGTGGGCATGGAATGGAAGGCAAAGATCAAGGCCGTGTACTTGATTCGATGTTGTTGTACGAACAATTTCATGTTGATTTGTGTGCTTGTGTTGTGTGCTATTTGATGAACCATTTGATGAACTAGACATATTGTGTTGTAATAAATTAAGTACTATTTAATTTTTATTTGTTTGAAATTATTTTAGAACATTTATCATATTATTTGTTTGATATGTGTATGCAAATGTGGAAAAATAGAGGGATGTGGTGTGGCCGTGGTGCCCTAAAATAGGGCATCTGTTGGAGGAGGCGTGCCCTATTATAGGGCATCTGGTAGAGCAGAATTTTGTTTGGTGCCCTAAAATACTAAAACAGGTGCCCTATATTAAAAAAAAATGGAGGTTTAGGATAGGGCATCTGTTAGAGCTGATCTTAGGGTAGAAACTGTAATTTAAAGCTTTGAGCCGAACCAACAACTTGCATCGCTTTTTTTCTCTGACACCAACAAGCGATGCCATGCACCGTATCGAATTGATTCATAGCTTGTTTTGAACCGCTTTTTGCTCAACCTGTGGCTGGTCTTAGTTGGGGGCCTAGGGCAGAACTAGAACTTCGGACCCCTTACTATGAACATCAAAATAACAAAATGGTACGCCGAAAGATAAAATTGTAAAAAAAGTTTGCGAATGGAGTTTGGAAAGACCAATACGGAAGCCATCCCACTAATCTCGCCACATTGAATAGTTAAGAAGATAAAAGCTCATTGTGAGAATTATTTGCAAATAATAAAATTGTTCTAGACCGAGGACCTTGGCACTCGCACCACTATGAAGACAGTGCCGCTCACGCCGCCGTCGCCCGAGAGAAAAGCAATGCGGAATTAGAGATAGGCCACTTTCTTAGCTTGGAAAATATTCTTACATGATAATTTCCACGCATTTTAGTCGTAGAAATAAGAAATATCAGAAGAAAGGAGCTAGTGAACCACCAAAGAGCCAAATAATAATAATCAAACAGTACACAGATCAAATAATTCGAGAACTACCTGAAGTCCTTGAGCCACTGACAAAGCAGCCTGTAGCTAGTGCTGCAATGTGCATTATCGCTGCCACCGGCCGCTGGCCCACGGGGTCGGGGATGGGAGTACTTGCAGAATTGCAGAAGAAAATACACGGGTAGATGAAGAAATCATCGTCATAATTACCAAATCCATTAAGTGGCATGGTGCTTCGGGAGTTGCAGTCCAATGAAAGAGAAGGATGGAGGGGAGACGAAACAACGGCCATACTCGTGCGTGGACTCGTGGATCACAGGATAAAGTTCCTGGCTAGTTGGGCCTTGTAAAGTCTGTTCTTTTTCTTATAATTTTTTTCAGTCTTCGGCCCCGTTCGCTGCTGTGTTTTATACCTGCAGATGGTATGAGCCCCTAGCAAGGCTGGGCCCTGGGCGGTCGCCCCTCTTGCCCCGCCCCAGGGACAAAGAACATGATGCCTTATCATCGTGGAGTACAAGAAATGTGGAATAAACAAGTCAAAGATATTTGTTCGGGAGTTCCCAATCATTGTAACCAATTTAGATTGGATCTAGTTTTACCTATTCAGATGTATAGCGAATTGCGGAATAAGCAAGACCAAGCGATGAATATACTCGACAAAATTGTGGAAGTTCAGAAGAGAAGAAAGGAAAAAATTGGAGACTTTGCAAAGAAATCTATTGCAAGTCTTCTCTATGTTTGAAGTTTTGTGACCATGCAGTAGAAGTATTTTGTATGTATATTTGGATATGTCACACGTCTGAACTGCTGCTCAGGTTGTTTTCATTTATCTTAATGATTTGTGATTATGTTTCACTTTTCAATTGTATAAAAAGTTGTCTTGTCATATCATGCACCTTAAGATAAAAAAAAAGATAAATGGTATATGATGCACTTTTCGATTTTATACTCCTGTTATTGCGTGTTAGAAATATAAATATGTTAAATCCATATAATGTGTAATCAGTCATGTCAACTTGCGGGATTAAAAATAGTTCATACACATGTTATATCTATTGTCTGTAGGTTTCTCTAGAGTAACTTATTTTATTTTACACAAGTGTACTAATTATAATTTTTCATGCTTTAAAGAAAACAGAGATGGATACACCCGAGAAAGACAGTCTAGCAAAAGTTTCAGAATAAAATATGGATGCATTTATCTCGATACTAATGTGGTGATATAAACACTGGAAGGAAATATGCTACTAGTGACGCGCAGCTTTTGCTAATGGTGGTGTGCACTTGGCACGCCACGTAATGTACAACCTGATGGTGTTCGATTAGCACGCCACCAATAACAACATAGGAAGACATGCCACTAGAAAGCGCTAGCATATTAGCGATAAACACCGATACAACACCGGCAAACAATATTTTTCAAATTTAAACGAAACTTGAAGCTAAACCCTTATCTAACGGCACATTTGGCTCCGACCTTGAGAAATTTAGATGTTGTTGGTAGGCCTAGTCGGAGTCTGACCAACACCCCCAAGCAGACCCCTAAGTATGTAGTTGGCCTAGAGAGAGACTGACAGATTTTGGGTCGGTCCAGACATATGGTAGGGCTGCTCGAGATGATTTTATGTTCAGACCCATTGGACCTTTGGAGAGGGGCTTTGGGGGTACCGGTAGAGATGCTCTAAGGGCAACTCCAATGGACCGACCCAAACAGATAGAAAATATGTCTGGTTTTTGTCAGTTTAGCTGGCCAGGTGGACATGCGTCATGTCCTTTCATATCTATGGCATCAACCGGGGCAACCCATTTGATCCGCCCTGTCTGTTATTTTGATCACTTTGTGAAAGGACAATGATGTCACCTAGAGGGGGGGTGAATAGGCGATTAAAACTTTTCCGGTTTAGGCTTGCTAATTGCGGAATAAAACTAGGTGTTTAAATTAACAAGCCAACAACCTAAATATACTAGGCTCACCTATGTGCACCAACAACTTACGCTAAGCAAGACAAGCAACAAGGTGATAGCAATATAGAGTACTTCAAGCACGAAGGCTATCACAATGTAAAGTGCATAAGTAAAGAGCTCGGGTATAGAAATAACCGAGGCACGCGGAGACGAGGATGTAGTCCCGAGTTCCTCCTTTTTAGGGGAGTACGTCTCGTTGGAGAGGTGTGAACCAACACAATGGTTCAACAACCACAAAGGTTTCACCTTCTTCTCCGATGAACCGCACCACAAAGGTTTGGTTCACCTTCCACTATCGGAATCCTTTGAGGCGGAAATCCGGAGCCTTTCAACAACGATCCGGGGCACAACCCACAATGGGATTGGGGGCTCCCGAACAGCTACAAGTGACCACACAAGGTCTCAACCACCACACGGGCGTCTAGGGTCCAAAGACCCAAGAGTAACAAGTTCACAAGTTTTCAACTTCCACGAATCCTCGTGGAGAGCACAAACCGATGCAACGAAGCAATGGCAAGAGCACAAGGCTCAAATCCTTCACTCTTAAATTCCAACAAAGCAATAAATGCTTATGGGGGAATAAGAGAGGAAGAACAAAGAGGAGATGCACCAAGAACTCCAAGATCTAGATCCACTAGGTTCCCCTCACTTAGAGGAGAGATGGATTGGTGGAAATATAGATCTAGATCTCCTCTCACTTTCCCTCAAAGATATGCAAGAATCAAGGAGGGATTGAGAGGTAGGCAAGCTTTTCCAAAAGTCAACAATGGAGGAGAGAGAGGGGAAAAGCTCAAGAGGTTAGGGAACCATTGGGGAAGAAGGCCACTTAAATAGGTCAACCCAAGATCCAACCGTTGGGTGCAGATTCGCGTCGGGGCGGTACTACCGCTGGCCCCCCCGGGAAGATAGGACATCAAAACGGCTGAAAACAGGCTTAAAACGGGCTCCAGGTAGCGGTACTACCACCCCGGCGGTACTACCGCTTCCGGAACCGCCGAAAACGGCTCTCGGGTGGCTCCGGCGGTACCGCTGGCGGTACCGGGCGGTACTACCGCCACATGTAAAAACTGCAGAACCACCGGCACCAAAACGGGCATAATTTTTTCATCCGGACTCCGATTTCGATGATCTTGGGCTCGTTGGAATCGTAACGAAGAGCTTTACAAGATCATGCAGATAAACATCATAGTCCATCATGTGAGGAGGAGACCAAATGTAGAAAGTTAAAACCTCTCTATAAAAGATGAACCGGCAAAACCTCAAAACCGAAAACGCAACAAGTTTTCCATACGAAATTCGTTTTCGGTGAACTTGGGCTTGTCATGAAGATCACAACAAGCACCAAAACCCAACAAGGAGAAAAGCCAAATAAGAACCAAGAAAGATGATATGCCAAGTATGCAAAGGTTTGAGCTCTTCACAAAGATGCGATCAATTAGACATCAATCATGAAGATATAAGTCCAAAAAGAAACATGCACACACAAAATAGATACAACGGTGAAGAACATGATATCCAAGAGGAAGTCATATATACCAATAAGATCATTGCTTAAAAGCATAGCACAAAGCTCAATTTTATCTTAGAAGGATATAGATGAACTTCCAACACATACTCATCATAGCATCAAAAATATCCACAAGGGATAAGGTGATAAATGGGATGCTCCGAGAAAGATAACAAGTATCGCAAAAGGCAAATGATTTTGAAAACATCAATATTGCATATGTGAGACATAGAGTAGAAAGTGCTAGATTAACATATATGGGATTGATGAATCATGAAAATGATTATATATATTCCCCTTGATATGCAATCATCCCGGCTTGCCCACATTTGCAACAAAGTTGTTTTGCAAGAACCAAATGAATTGCAACAAAAGAGATTCATGCCATGAAACAACCTACACAAGGTTGAAAGCTAGAAAGTATGCATGAGGTAGATACTTGTTACCGAGATAGCATTGGTGATGTAGAAGATAAGAGTTCACGATCATCCGAGCTTGGCTCTAATAAGCACATGGTGATAACACCTTCCTTGTAAGTGAGACAAGCTTCCAATGCATCTCCGATGTACCTAAAACAAATTCAAGTACAAAATGGTACCCAAACTCATTGGGTCCAAAGTAGTTAGAGCAACTACAATACATAGGACAAACTCCACATAAATATGTGCATGTTGATATGAAATTGAATTTCATGCACATCTTAGCCATTTAGGATTTGATGGAGTTTATCCTATATATTGGATCAACGAAAGTAAGCATGCCATAAATATACATATAGTAAATATGCATGCACAAGACTTCCAAGAACCAAACAAGATACAATTTGGACAAAACACCAAATAAACCAAGAAAGCACACACAAGTGTGACAAGAAAGAGAATTGTCCAAATTATATCAAAACCCAAATCAACACATGATTGAAGATACCACTTTGAAAAGATGCCAAATGAAAGTAAGATACCAATTGATGAAAATATCATCAAGGAATAAACCAAACCCTCTACACTTTTCATGATGGCACAAGTACCAAGACGAAAAATGTTTGTCTTCCAAAGAGACACGTCATCGGGATCGAATACCAATGAAGACAACTAATGTTCAAAAGCATATAGAATTGCTCCCCCAAGATTTGTGCATTATTTATGATCTTGCATTTGAATACAAAATGCACACAAATGGGATCATCACTCTCCATACATATTATTCAAACACTAGTCATGTTCAAGGAAAGCAATAAGATGCAAAACCAATTTAAAGAATGATGTTCTACTCAATGTAGGATAGCTTCCCAAGAATAGTGCATTATCAAGAAGTATGACTTTTGAATGTAAATGCACAAGATTGGGATCATTGCTTTTCCTAAAGAAGAAGCATAAAACAAATTTTGAGTAGAGCACAAAGATCCAAAAGATACAAGGAAGACAGAGAGTTAGATCAAACCAAATCCTTGGCAATAAAATAAGGCAATTCAAAGCAAGAACCAAAGTGAAGATGGTCTACAAATTTCACCACAATTATGAGTATCGCTTGTCAAGGACAAGGAGTATATAGAGATATTCTCGGTGGTATAGAAATGATATTGAAGACCAACTTCACAACAAATAAGCATATGGCAAAAGATAAGATTTAAAGGCCAAAGCTTAAAAAGATAGATATTCTTGATAGCTTCAAATTCACGCGATCATGCAAAGCACTACAAGGAGTAGCTTGAAGCAATCGATTTCCCAAAAGATATATGCGAACATATTTGGGGAAACCATACCAAGAATTCCATCACAAACAAGATCCAAAAGAGTGATAAACAAAATCATTTTAGCAAAAATGGAACTTGTTTGAGAAACATGCCACAAAGGAATAAGATAATGAAGAATATCAATTCTAGGTGGCAATACCTCACATGTTCACATTTTCTAGGCTTGTAATATGCACATAGCTTATTACTCCCCCATAATGTGATAATCCATTTATTTTAAAACAAGAGGCAAACAAAACCAACTCGAGAAATTAATGGACATTATAGAATTTGAATTTCTCATGAGCATGACATACCACATAGAGAATAGATAATATTGATATATCATACTAAGTGGTATTCCTCATGTATACACATTTTTAGGATTGTGAAGTGCACGAAGCATATCACTCCCCAAAATGGATAGTCCATTAATCTCTCAAAAGAGAGCCAACAAGATAAGATATCAAATAAAAGCAATAAGGCTCAACACAAGTAAATGGTGTGCAAACCAACATACACATACTTGATTACTCAAGATAAGTAAGTAGAGAGCACAACACATACAACACTAGCAAGGTACAAAACCTAACACATGCAAGGGTGCAAGCAACTTTCAATGTATATATGATTTAAATAAAAGTTACCGCAAGGAGGAACATTGGATATGAGATAGAACAATATAATCCAAATGACTTGGCTTGAGAAAATATAATTGATGAAGATCCCTTAATTCTTCATGATGTAGCCAAGTCTCCAATGCCCTCCAACAACACCTATTGATCAAGTTTTAGCTTGTTGGTCCCCAACCAAGTTGGGTCCTAAGAGGTTAGTCACAATAGGTTTGGCAACCCAAATGGTTCTTTTCTTGACACCACTTTGAGTACCAACATATTTGGCAAACACATTGCCAACCTTATCCTTCCGAAGAGAATAATCATCATCAATAATAATGGGGTTGGATAAGGTACCATTTGTGCATGAAGAAGCAATGTGACCCTTCTCACGGCATAGGTAGCAACATCTACTTCCTCCTCTCTTCTTAGTTGGAGTCTTGACTTGAGGAGGGGTAGCTTGATTCTTCTTGGGAAGAGGCCGTTCTTCAACTTGAGGAACTTGAGTTTGAACTTGAGGCTTCTTCCCTTGTTGCTTCTCACTAAGAGCTTCTTCTTCTTCAAAGGGCAAGATCTAACATGGTGCCCTTCAACTTTGCACTTGAAGCAAACAATCTTGGCCGAATCTTGACTTGTTCTTGGCCCTTGTTCTTCTTGTTAACTTGGACTTGATTTATATTGGAGTTGAATCCAAGTCCACTCTTGTCATTGGGGCGTCTTTGAACACTCAACATATTGTCAAGTGTAGAATCCCCAACATGACGCTTTTCCAAGTCTTTCTTCAAAGAAGTGACTTGGGCCTTGAGCTCATTTAATTCTCTACATGGTTAGTATCAACACAAAACTAGAGGAAGTAGAAGCTTCATTGTTAGAGCAACAAGGCATGGAAAGTAATTCATCACAAGATGTAGCAACATTGTGAGTGGATGAATTACTAGGACTAGCACATGGCAATAAAGCATTTTTAGTCGAAGTTGTGCCTTTGTCCACATGAGGCTCACAAGATGTTACCTTTGTATGATAGCCTCATGAGCTAACTTTAGCCTAGCATAGGATGCTAGAAGATCATCATTAGAGCTAGAAGCTTTTCATGACTTTCTTCCAATTTCCATACTTGCTAGTTAGCAACTCAAGTTGAGCCCTTAGCTCAACATTCTCCTTCAAAATAGATGCTTCACAAGAAGTGGAGTTAGTAGCACAAGCATCATTAACATTAGAAATGGAAGAAGACAACTTGGCAAGCTCATTACTTTTAGATAGTTGAGTTTGGAGTTGATCATGAGACTTGATAAGGAGAGAGTGTTCACTTTCTAAAGCCTTGAGCTTTGTCAAGTCTCTATATCCTCAATTAGTCTAGCATTGCCAACACCAAATTCAACTTTTTCCTTTTTAAGCACTTTATATTTAGCAATAGCATGATCTCTTTCCTTAATGATTTTAGCAATAATAAGATCATTTGATTCATCAAGAGATTCAAGTTTCTCCTCAAGAGACACTCGAAGCTCTTGCTCTTCCTCAAGGGCATTCATTAAGGATGCCTTTTCATCGGCATCCTCTCTCTCAATTTGACATTTCTCGAGAAATTGAGTTTCCAAGTCCTCAATGATTTCCCTACTCTTAATAGCATAAACAATGATTTCACTTAGAGGAGGGATAGCTTTGCTACCTTTGGGAGAGCACCAAATACCATCTCACCCTTCTTTGTTATGGATTCAACATCCATAAGCTCCATGAGAATCCTCATCATCACAAGATGGAGAGGTTCCAAAGTGGAGAAACCTTTGAATCCTTAGCCATAAGGCAAAAATGAGAAGTGGGCAAAGATGGTGAAGAGATACTTGAAGCACCATTGAGATCCATGTCTTGTTCCAACAAATGTTGGGATTCCTCTACATTGTTAGCCACACAAGAAATAGAGGATATGGAAGTATTGTTTTCATGGCAACAAGACAATGAAGCATATCATCATGAGATTTAGTTAAACAACTATTACATGATATGCAAGGACTATCAACACTAGCATGTAAACATTTGGAGTGCTAGAAGTGTTTAAGTCCAAAGATAGATCATTGCAATGAGATAGAGATGAAGTATAGTCAATAGAATATTCACCATCAACAAAGCAATTTCTATCACCACTCACCATATCATTACCTTGTGACAAATCACATGTTGGTGAAGTGGAAGAAGTTGTGAACTCGTCACGGCCGGAGGTGGAGGGAGAACAATCATCCTCAATAATTGGACACTTCATATTTATCTTGAAGCTTGGTCCATAGCTCATGAGCGTTCCGAAAAGGCATGATTGATGCAAGAACTACATCGCTCAAAACACATATGAGACAATTAGATACACGAGTATCGAGATAAGAGTTTTCCTCATCCTAAAGATAACTTTTGGGAATCCTTTGGAGGAGAAAAACCCATATCTACAATTCTCTTAAAATTTGGGTTTATGTCCCTAAGAAGGTTAAGCATGCGAATTTTCCAAACATCATAATTTGTGCCATCGAATATAAGAGAGGGATCGTGCACTAATTCCTAAACGACATCTTTACTCTCTAGGCGGTAAAGCCCAAAAAGAGAGCCCAGGCTCTGATACCAATTGAAAGGACAATGATGTCGCCTAGAAGGGGGGTGAATAGGCGATTAAAACTTTTCCGGTTTAGGCTTGCTAATTGCGGAATAAAACTAGGTGTTTAAATTAACAAGCCAACAACCTAAATATACTAGGCTCACCTATGTGCACCAACAACTTATGCTAAGCAAGACAAGCAACAAGGTGATAGCAATATAGAATACTTCAAGCACGAAGGCTATCACAATGTAAAGTGCATAAGTAAAGAGCTCGGGTATAGAAATAACCGAGGCACGCGGAGACGAGGATGTATTCCCGAGTTCCTCCTTTTTAGGGAGTACGTCTCGTTGGAGAGGTGTGAACCAACACAATGGTTCAACAACCACAAAGGTTTCACCTTCTTCTCCGATGAACCGCACCACAAAGGTTTGGTTCACCTTCCACTATCGGAATCCTTCGAGGCGGAAATCCGGAGCCTTTCAGCAACGATCCGGGGCACAACCTGTCGGGGGAATACTCTCTGGATTAACCCAACACGGATGAAGGCCCACTTGGGAACAAGCCCAACATTGAACCGCCATAAGGAGAAAGATCTAGAAGATAAATCCCGGAGGACGTGAAGACCAAGTAGTCTCCGAGTAGGCCTCTGTGGATGTATTCCTTATGGGGAAGTTTCCTTTTGTAACCTAGCGAGCCTCTGTGATATAAAGAGGACTCGCAGGACTTAGAGCGGGTCAAGCTATCAAGCCCCAAACCCTAGCTCATACGGCGAGTACCAGATCGGATCGCCTCCATTGTAACACCTCGATTATCATATCAATACCAATCTAGGGTAGGCAGGAAGTAGGTCTTTTACCTCACATTGAGGGGGCCGAACCTGGGTAAATCTGTGTTGATCTTTGTTCCTGCGATCCCAAGCTCGGAGATGCTTGACTCGCGTAATCCCACACCTACGAAGTCATCTATGACACCTGACGTGACAAACCCACGACAGTTGGCGCCCACCGTGGGGCCTGCGGTCAAAAGCGTCACGTTCCGCGCAGGATCGAAATCAGGCTTCAAGGACATCGCCATCGGCCAAGTTGAAGACATCAATGGGGTCCCCTTCATCGACGACTCAGAGTGGGGACCCGAGGCAGATCGCATCGAGTTCGGATACATCGTTCCCATCGGATCAGTAAAAGTTTTCGTCGGATCCGTCAGTCGCAGATCTATGGACGCGACTCAAGGAAGCGAATCGGTGAAGGAGCTGCGGCCGGTCAGGGTCCGCGTGTTGGAGGAGCTACAACAAGCTACGGCAAGATTGCCCATCCCCGTCCCATCAAGACCTGTTTGGGGATCTCTACCAAATCAGGAAGGAGACCTCAAGATTGAAGAGATTGAAGCTATCAGGACGGAGCTCTGTGAAGAGGCACAAAGACTCGCGGCTGAGCGCGAAAAACTCCAAGAAGAAGGCCACGACTCCGCCACTGCCAGCCGAAGCACCAGGCGGTGCGAACCAAGATGACATCTGAGCGCAAGAAACTCCAAGAAGAAGAGTGGCGACTCCGTCGTTGGCAGCAAAAACATCAGATCAAGATGGACAGAGGAAGATAAATCACAGTTCCACGGCGACCCAGAGAGCAACGTGCACGCCGCGATAGGGATATTGTCAAAGATAGCACCGGTTGGAGACACGCGAGCTGATAAGGAAGCTCGCCATGCGATCGACCTACTACAAACTGCTGCTTTACAACAAGCAAATATGTATGGAGTCACGCCCAATGAGCCGCAAACGAGGTATCATGGGGAGGAGGAGAGTACAGCATCGAAGAAGTGGTCAACCAGTTAGCAGGTTTGCAGGTATCATTGGAAAAAGAAAAGAAGATAGAAGGCGAGTCGCGACGTCCGGAGCGACTCAGCCATCCCAGATTGAAACTGATTCAGATTCAGCGCCAGTAAACTCCTATTCATTATTGAAAGGACCAGCATGTTTTGGAGAAGAAATACGGCTCACTCGTTTCCCCCCGAACTTCGACGAGTCGCAGCGAGTCACCACCTATCGCAGTGACCAAGACCCTGCCTTATGGATAGAAACTACGAGGCAAGCATGACAGGGCTGATGTGACTCAAGAAATACGTGCAAAATACTTCCACTTGGCAATACAGGGAGAAGCTAGGGATTGGCTATTAAGGCTGCCATCAAAATCAATAAACACATGGGAAGACTTGAAGGACAAGTTCATTCGCAGATTCCAAACAGAAGATATGAAAAACCTTAGACAATGCATTCAAAAAGAGGACGAATCAAGCGGCGACTGGATCAAGAGAGTCGCGGAGATCCTTGGCTCCGCCAAAAACTTAACAGTACAAGCTGCAATACAAGCTATGAGAAGAACTGTAGATTTGAGCCGCTGGTGCACAAATTAAGTCGCGCTGAGCACAAGATTGATAGTTTCGACCAGCTTTTGGCAACGGCTGACAAGTATGCAAAGACAGATAGAGGGACAGGCGGCTTATCACAGAACCCAACGGGGAAACTGCCAGTCGCGAAGACAGAACGTCGCGCACACCAGATGCAAGAGCAAGGGAGTGATAAGGCCTTACCCCCTAATAACTGCAAGGGGATCTTCGACGTGCCTTGCGACTTACATCGCAGGAGAGATGGCAGGCCAGCGGGTCACACAAAGGCGCAATGTCATTATTACCGGAGGTGGAAAGAAGGCGACACGCCAGATACAGCTCAGCAGATCGATGCACCACAAGAATAAATCTAGCTCTCATCAAGAGCCTGACGTTTTACCTAGAAGAAACATAGGACAGTTTCATACAGTGGAGGTACAAACGACGGATGGAAGCCGGAAGAGCAGTCAGATTTCAACGCCAGAAAGGCATCGTCGCTGGACAGAGCAATCGGTTATTTGGAGTCGCGGCGATCACCCCCAGAAGTAAGAGATCCAGGACAGCCAGCTCTGGTGGTCACGCCAGAAGTCGCGGGATACAAGTTAAGTAAGGTCCTAATGGACGGAGGAGGAAGAGTAAACATCCTATATCAAGACACGCTCCGAAGAATGAATATACCCGAGACAAGGCTGCGACCATCCAGGAAAGAAATTCAAGGAATAATCCCAGGAGCTGTTACGCGACCAATCGGAAAGATAACACTTGAAGTTAGCTTTGGAACAGAGCGGAACTTCCGCTCAGAGCTCCTAGACTTTGAGGTTGTAGCAGTCAAAAGCTCATATCATGCAATCTTTGGAAGAGAAGCCTATGTCAAATTTACCGCTCGCCCCTGCTACGTCTACCTACAGTTAAAGATACCAGGACCAAACGGTGTTATTACAATATATGGAGACAGACAGAGAGCATTAGAATGCGAGAACGCAGGCTCAGTACTCGCAGAAGAAGCTTGTATCGCCAACTCTTCACATGGATATCAGTCGCAGATCGGTGATCGCAGCTCAAAACGAGTCGCGTTGGAGGTACCGCGGAAGCGGCCAACAGGATGCAGCCACCGGATGGTAAATACCCACCGAGAAGTCGCGCATCAGCAAGATAATGCCCCAGAGGTCGCCTTGGTACAAAAAGAAGACAAGAGATGGCGCATGTGCATAGACCCAGCCTCGATCAACAACCCCAGCCAAAGGGGCCAGTTATCGTGAGACCTTACAAAGCAAACTCAATTCAACATAAGTCGCAGCTCAGTGCGGCTGATCGCTTAACAAAGTTGCTCTCTGCTTCAACATGAGATATACATCGGAGCTATCATGCTCGACCCGAGTCGCTTTTAGCAACTCAAAATTGAACCAATCAGGTGTTCAACCCACTCCGTCAGGAGTATTAATTCGCAACTAAGTGCGATGAGTATCAAGTATGCATGGCCTGCGGGGAATAGAAAACCCGCATTAAAGGGCCTGCATCATCATGTAACACCCTGTAAAACATCGAGTGATTATGAAATAAAGCCGGCACCCTTGACATTCAAGGGTTTGTCGTTTCGCCTCAACTATCATTGAGTCGCTGAGTCTTTTGAATTTCATATATCACTGACCCTTGAGGGCTCCTTACGAGCATCGCGAGTACCAATCGCACCTCAAATTTTGCCAAACTAGTGGCAATCCTTAAGCTAGAAGCGTCTTGCATTATGCGACCAAAGTACTGGGGTGTGGCGTCAATCGAGCTTGATTGCCTATCATGGCCGCTCTCGACCCTGAACACACATGTTCCTAGGAAATACTGAGCCGCGCGAGCGTCTACTTAATGGAATTATCAAGAAAAGAACCTGCTTATAGGTCACAAAAATACAGTTTATGATACATGAATATCTTACAGACTAACGGGCATGTCCCACATTATTTATTTTTCCTCTTCCGAGCAACAGGAGTGGGAATTGGCGCGGCTTGTCTCGCAGTTGCAGTCGCAGGTGTCCTAATAATCAGGGCGCCGCCAGACGAAGCAGAAGGGCCACCAGATACTGTTGCTGGAGCGGCAGCCCGAGATGACTCAGCTCCTGAGGACTTTTCCTTCGACATCTTGCTCCCATCAAGATTGAATTTATCAAGATAAGTGCCCAAGTCTAAGTTATCAACAAACTTTGTGGCATACCCGCGCATCCCTTTCCAGATATCGAAGTACTCGCTTATTGGCAGTTCAGTATCATCTGCCTCATCGCCAGGCCGTGGCGAGCAACCTTGCCAACATCTATCTCTGGATAATATGCTCGAAGCAATGTCAAGACATGCGCGGCTCCGGCGCGAGCAGAGGATCGTTTCCAATCAGAGACATAATGTGGAGCCTTGAGCAGTTTATTAATCCAATACTCGCAAGATGTTGGGCCATCAGTCGCAGGAGTGATTACCGTCATAACTTCCTTGGTAACCTTTAAGAAGCGCTGGCTGAGGTCAGACAGATATACCAGTTGATCCTTCAAATTGGAGCGGGACACTGGGGCCTCAGGTCCTATGTCAAAGAAAGAAAAGGCAAGAAACAAGTCAGAGACTAACGAGTGGTTACCCAAAATATGTATGATTAAAGGAATACAAGACCAACCAGCAAGCTGCAGGACGGCTGATTTGACCATGGAGCCAAAACCCTCAAAGGCTTTGAGCAGCGAGTTATATTTTTCATCTCGCGCGGCGAGTTCCTTTGCGTGGTCCCCTTCAGGCGATCAATCAATTCAGTTTTAAGAGCCAGTCCTTCTCGCAAAGATTTAATGACCTCGTCTTTCTCCATGAGTCGTTGCTGCATATCAGCTTCAAGTTCTTTAAATTGCTCTTCGCAGGAGTCGAGTTGACCTTTGAGAGATTTTATTTCCTGATCTTGGTCCCTAATGACCTCATTATGCTGCTCCAGGCGAGACTGCATCATTTCAGGATGGTCTATGGAAATGCCTTTACCCTTTATTGAGCCAGAAGCATCAAGCAAGGACAGTTCACGCTGAAAACAAACAGAGCAAAACGAACAAGGTAAATTATCTAGGAATTTGGGGGCTCGAGATTTGAAGCAGGAAAAGAATCAACACCCCGTGCGATGACACAAGGTTTTGATCCTTGGGGGCTACGGTATATATACCTGGCGACTTGAAGAAAATTGCTCAACTAAGTCGCGCAGCAGAGCAGCATGCTTGTCTCCAGCAGAAATTATGGCATCTGCGATTGATTTAGAACTATTTCCTGGAGCTGGAATTCTATTTTCAGTAGATATCCTACCAGCAGCAGGAGTTGTGGATGGAGCTGCGGCTGGAGTCGCGGCAGGAGCCGCGTCTGCAATACCTTCCTCCAGGGAGGGCCTTGGTTGAGTCGCACCATTACTGTTTCCCCATTTTCATCAGCAGCATCATCCTCGCTCATAGCTCGCAGAGAAGAAGTGGGATGGGAATTAGACTTGGGAGCCTCTTCAGACATAGCCCTGCAAAACATTGATGGGTTAGTAAGCTGACCTAGCAGAGCCGCAACATTAAAAGGAAGGCGAACCATACCCAGAGGCGACACGGATACTCTTCATCAGGCAACCAGAAGAAGGAGAGATAAACCTTGCAAATCTGAACCTACAGAGTATGAAAAGAAGTAGTGGTCAGCAATTCCTTGCCAGAAATACATAAGGAGAAGAGTCGCAAACAATTACCCGAGCTTATTGAGAAGCAATCCTCTGCAGCAGTTTCGGAAGAAAAAGTAGCCTTGTTGGGATCAGCAAGTTTTAAAGATTTGGCAGCTCTTGTTTCTGCCAGTAATGCCAAGGCTTTGCGACGTTTCTCAGGCTGCGTGGGGTCTTCTGAGCTCTGGCATAAAATACGTTTCGAGGACCTGCGAGGCACCTCAGGAAGTTCCAGGAAAGGTGTATTTGGAGTCGAAGACAAAAGAGCGTCGGCCATTTGTTGTTCCTCTTCAGAAGCACTACCCTCGTGCATAACTGTATCTTCGTCAAAGGCTGCGGCTTGCCTTGACGACTCAGCCACGGATCCTTGGTTCAAGTCGACGTCCTCTGAAGGAAGAACCCAGAAATAGGGATCGATCTGAAAAGGAGCTCAGGTCAGAAATAATCAATTTTTGGGAAAGGAATTTTCGAGGAAACAAGTGACAAGTAAACATTACCACAAAAGGCTTGTGCTCAGCCCAGAAGGGAGCAAGTCCGACGTTGTCATACGAGTCAATATCCTCGTCCGTCACTCGGCGAATGAAATTTATCCACTCCCCTTTGTCCCAATCTTCAGGGCAAGTGCGATCGACGTCATTTGCATGACAAGTGAAATCCATCATAAGCCGCGAGCGGCGACTCACAGGCTGAATTCGCCATTTAGTCCAGCAAGATATGAGATCTAATCCAGTGAGACCATGGAGTGTCAGCGCTCTCACCTTGTCTAGAAGGGATTCGACAAAGGGTAACGAAGAAGGATCAGGTTTGGAAAACAAAGCATCGGTAGCCTCGAAGGGAAGAGGAGACCAAAGAGGGAGAGGAATTTCACCCTCAGGAGAAGTGTTTTTACAATAGAAGAATGTCCTTTGCCACTCCTTGATTTTCTTGGCGAGAGTTAGTTTTGGGAAGATACTACCCCTACGGCGTTGGAAGGAAATGGCGCCGCATTGGAGAAAAGGACCATCTGTGGTTTCCCTTTGACTATTGCAATTGAAAAGAGCAAGCCAGAAATCTATTGAAGGCGGGAACGCCCAGATAATCTTCGCAGAGGACGTGGAAGTTGCTCACTTGCAACATCGAATTAGGGCCAATATCATGGAAGCGGAGACCTAACCGCTGCATCAAGGAGCGGAAGAAGAGAGAGCCTGGGGGTTTGAACCCGCGCTCAACATGCTCCGCAAAAATCACTATTTCTCCTGGTTGAGGATTGGGGATTACCTCCTCGCCAGCCGCCCGCCATTCGCATTGATCTTTTGGCGGAAGAAGGCCCCGTGCAGATAGGGATTCCAGGAAATCTTCGTCGACCCACGAGCCTTCCCAGTTGCACTTGCGGCGAGACATTTTTCTCGGATCAACGGAGATATCCACCGAAGGATTGTGAGTACGAGAAGCGAGATTGGAGGCGGCGGAAAGGAGTAGCGGATGCGTAATACAGGACTTGATGCGGAACGCTGGGGAAAACAATGAGTCAAGATAAATAACCCAGACGTGGAAGACGTTTAGATCTGAAAGTCAACCGTCAAGAAAGGATAAGTCGCGTTCCTGAGTCGCCAAGAAGAGTTATAAGCCGCAGATTGGAAACAAGGAAAAGCACGGCCTAAGCATTCAAGATCAAGAAGTACTATGAAGTTCAGGCCATGCTTGGGGGCTAATGTCGGGGGAATACTTTCTGGATTAACCCGCGGCCCAGTGCGACTTAACTTACTCGCACGGATGAAGGCCCACTTGGGAACAAGCCCAATATTGAACCGCCATAAGGAGAAAGATCTAGAAGATAAATCCCGGAGGACGTGAAGACCAAGTAGTCTCCGAGTAGGCCTCTGTGGATGTATTCCTTATGGGGAAGTTTCCTTTTGTAACCTAGCGAGCCTCTGTGCATATAAAGAGGACTCGCAGGACTTAGAGCGGGTCAAGCTATCAAGCCCCAAACCCTAGCTCATACGGCGAGTACCAGATCGGATCGCCTCCATTGTAACACCTCGATTATCATATCAATACCAATCTAGGGTAGGCAGGAAGTAGGTCTTTTACCTCACATTGAGGGGGCCGAACCTGGGTAAATCTGTGTTGATCTTTGTTCCTGCGATCCCAAGCTCGGAGATGCTTGACTCGCGTAATCCCACACCTACGAAGTCATCTATGACACCTGACGTGACAAACCCACGACACAACCCACAACGGGATTGGGGGCTCCCGAACAGCTACAAGTGACCACACAAGGGTCTCAACCACCACACGGGCGTCTAGGGTCCAAAGACCAAAGAGTAACAAGTTCACAAGTTTTCAACTTCCACGAATCCTCGTGGAGAGCACAAACGATGCAACGAAGCAATGGCAAGAGCACAAGGCTCAAATCCTTCACTCTCAAATTCCAACAAAGCAACAAATGCTTATGGGGGAATAAGAGAGGAAGAACAAAGAGGAGATGCACCAAGAACTCCAAGATCTAGATCCACTAGGTTCCCTCACTTAGAGGAGAAATGGATTGGTGGAAATATAGATCTAGATCTCCTCTCACTTTCCCTCAAAGATATGCAAGAATCAAGGGAGGGATTGAGAGGTAGGCAAGCTTTTCCAAAGATCAACAATGGAGGAGAGAGAGGGGGAAAACAAGCTCAAGAAGTTAGAGAACCATTTGGGAAGAAGGCCCCTTAAATAGGTCAACCCAAGATCCAACCGTTGGGTGCAGATTCGCGCCGGGGCGGTACTACCGCTGGCCCCAGCGGTACTACCGCCTCCCCGGGAAGATAGGACATCAAAACGGCTGAAAACGGGCTCTAGGTAGCGGTACTACCGCTTCCGGTACCGCCGAAAACGGCTCTCGGGTGGCTCCGGCGGTACCGCTGGCGGTACCGGCGGTACTACCGCCACATGTAAAAACTGCAGAACCACCGACACCAAAACGGGCATAATTTTTTCATCCGGACTCCGATTTCGATGATCTTGGGCTCGTTGGAATCGTAACGAAGAGCTTTACAAGATAATGCAGAGAAACATCATAGTCCATCATGTGAGGAGGAGACCAAATGTAGAAAGTTAAAACCTCTCTATAAAAGATGAACGGCAAAACCTCAAAACCGAAAACGCAACAAGTTTTCCATACGAAATTCGTTTTCGGTGAACTTGGGCTTGTCATGAAGATCACAACAAGCACCAAAACCCAACAAGGAGAAAAGCCAAATAAGAACCAAGAAAGATGATATGCCAAGTATGCAAAGGTTTGAGCTCTTCACAAAGATGCGATCAAGTTACTCACTTAAGAGCCCCTCTTGATAGTACGCCGTCTATCCTATAACCCGGTCTCCCACTAACACCATGAGACCGGTAAAATAGAAACCCTATCAAGATCATACCTTTGCCTTGCGCATTCCACTTGAGCTAGATGATGACGATCTTGACTCCCTCAAGTTGGAACACCTTTCTTAATTGTGCTTTGCTTGGTGAAGACATCTCCAAATGCTCCCCATACTCCATTATGGGAGAGCCTCGCTAAGCTCCGTCTTCATGAATCCACTTGCGCTTCATATTCTTCTCTTGATATAGATGATGACTTGGAGATAACATGAAGTTCACTCAATCTTCTTTTCCAAGCCATGCTTGCAATAAGCTCAACTCTTCTCATGACCATTCTTCATATAAACCCTTGGATGGAACCTTGGTCATCATGTAATCTTCTAGAGTCCAACATATGAACTCCAATCTTTTCCTATGGACAAGATCTACAAGTATATTTCAATGCAACATTAGTCCATAAGGGTTGTCATTAATTACCAAAACCACGCATGGGGCAACACATGCACTTTCACTTTGTCATTGTGACAATTCTATATAATCTTGATTAGAATAAATGAAATATTGCACATGATTAAACAAATAAGTCACATAGTTTACAACCAATTAAATAAAAATCATGCAAATAGTTTATTACAACCAAATGAATTTAAAATTCTAGCAACTAATTGGAAGAAAATGCGAAGACAAAACTATTAGTTTCTACTTGAGTCCACATATGCTCAATCAATTCGTTTTGAAGTTGAACGTTGCCCGATAATGCATATCATGATGAAATTCGACGAAATGTTAAACCTTGCCACTCCACCTTGGGCTAAACCAAATCATGCTGGTACTTCCACCCTTGGTTACATATTATGTCATCACGCTCATCCTTTATGATCATGTTGTGCGTAATCACACAAGCACTCATCACCTTTTCACATAGTGTCAACGCTCCATAATCTAGCAGGGTGTCGAACAATAGCCTAGTGACATGGAGCATACCAAAAGCATGCTCCACATCCTTCATAGCACTCTCTTGTTTTTTGGCAAACCTAGCCCTCTTCTCTCCTTGGGGATTGGAGATTGTTTTCACAAATGTAGACCACAGAGGATAGATACCATCAGCTATGTAGTATTCCTTGGTGTATGGTGGCCATTGATCTCAAAGTTGATATGTGGTAAACTTTCTTCTGAAAGGCTAGAGAATATTGGAGAGTGCTGAAGCGCGTTGATGTCACTATAAGAACCTATCATGCCGAAAAAGAGTGCCAAATCACTAGATCTTGTGATGCCACAACTTCAGTTATTATTGCGTACTCTCCGACATGCCCTTTATATTGCCCCGGCAAAGCAAATGAACAGTTCTTCCACTCTGAGTGCATGCAATTTATTCTTTCAAGCATATCTGGAAATACTTTTGAAGCATTGATCGATTACAACCGGGTTGTATCCGCAGTATTTAGTTCACTCAAATACTCTGAGCCAAGCACCTGAACCACAACTTTGTAGATCTTGTACATTAATTGAGCCATGTGGCCTCACTCATGCGTATGTACTCATCAACAAGAACACCAGATATTTCATACACAAGTATGAACAACTGCAGTGGATTTTTGATAAGAGGAGAAGCCAAACTTATCAGTGTCATCCAGATTGCATTTGAAATAACCATCATAACCCATAACTTCATTCCGAATATAGTTGAACACATGCCTCGCATCCGGAAGCATCACCAAACGAGATTGGCAGGAATAGTGGCCTAATGGGTTTGTGCGATGGAAGTATTCTTTGAAGAGTTGTACATGGCCCCTGCTCTATTGCGATCCAACGCGGGTGCACGGTCCTTTACCGATCCCCTGAACATTGGTTGCTGCCCCTAAATGTGTTCATTGACGAGAACTGTAGCGACCAAAATATCACTCTTATCATCAGACGATCCGTACGACGACGATGAACATATGATTATTGTAAAAATACTTATCCAAGCTATCTTTCATGATCCTTCGGAAGTGATAAATTCGTACGTTGAAAACAGGCTAGGAAAGCGGCGATACACCTTATGAGCAGCGTTAGTCGGGGGCGTGGACGAGTCTCGGCCGGTAAGAACCCCATGCCCTCGCCAGTTTCGAGCACAGGCCCGACCGTTGAACTCAACGTCCTACGACGGAGGCGGTGGTGGTGTGCCGAGGACGGCGACGACTCTTGTAGAAGGGAGCGGATAGGGTACGAGCCGCGAGCTACACCGTCAGCAACAAGAGTGGAAATAATTCAGGCGGTGGCAGCGACGGCAGCTAGGGGAATCGGTGGCGGGCGCCGAGGTGGTGAAGAGGACGGAACTGGTGTGGGTGGCGAGGGCGAAGAATGACGGGGAGAGGTTGAAATAAATCGGGGGGGGGGGGGGGGGGTACTGTCTTGTGTGCCCCGACAAGCGGGTCACGGGAGGACAACACGACGTGTCCACACGGACGCAAACCGAAGTTTCGAAACGGACAGCAAACCAGTCGATCCGTTGCCGCGCTGGGCCGTGCTTTCTACCCGCGCAGACAGAAATGGCGGGCCGACTAGAATCCTCGCCCGACGCGTGCATGCCCGGACACCATGGCTCATCCCCGGGAATGCATGTATGTACACGTACAGTACGATGTAAAACCCACCGCTCCACGTATGAAGGGCATAGAGATAGGTACGGTACGTGTCACCTCGTCTCCACCGTCAGTCCAAGACCTTTAGCTATGGACATTGCAGAAGGACAACAGCTCTAATATAAGCCTTATACCTCTGGCGATGGACGATGCGCTCGATCCGTTGCTAATCCAATATTTTTGCTACTCCATGAGTTTGATCCTCACCTCAGCTCGATCCATCTTCTGAACCAAAAGTACGTAGTATTCTTTTACATCTGATTCTAAGCAGTGACTTCTCACTAATTGATGGTCTAGCTGACATGTTGATGCTTGTTTCTGCATTTCTAGCAACCACCGAAACTGATAATGGGATTGCCTGAGCTGTGGGAAGCCTGGGAGGTCAAGTCTCTGCTTCTCTCAAGCCTATTGCTGCAAGTGCTCCTGCTCGTCCTCACGAGTCGCTTCGGCGTGTATCCAACTGGCCGCTGCTGTCCACGCGCTGAGTGGCCTCCTCTGGCTGCTCTACCAGACGGCCGACGACGTCGCCATCTACGTCCTCGGCCACATGTCTCTGAGCAGCAGGCCGCGCGAGCAGCAGCAGCTCATGGCGTTCTGGGCGTCGCTGCTGCTGGCGCACCTCGGCGGGCAGGACACCGTCACCGCCTACGCCATGGAGGACAACGACCTCTGGCTGCGCACCTCTTCACCCTCATGGTGCAGGCCGCCGGAGCGGCCTACGTCCTCTACAAGTACGCCGCGGGAGGCAGCGGGGAGCTGTTCGCCGCGGCCGTGCTCATGTTCCTCGTGGGTGTTGGCAAGTACATGCAGAGGATATGCGCTCTCAAGTCCTCCAGGCTAGGGAGCATCAAGGAGTTTCTGGAGAAGTTTGAGGTACGCGAACCGGACAAGCCATACCCAATCCCAGCGTGTTTGGATGATGCCGAAGGGGTCCTGCCGGGAGCTCATGATCTGCTCCATGTGTGTATGGGTCAACTTGTTGATTATAAGGTCTGGCCGTCCGGGTTCCAGATGGGTGCCATACTAGCGTACCATGATCGCCGTGGTAGTCCTAGAGGCGCAGCAAATTGTTGGAGCTGGTCGGGATGCAGCTCTCCCTGACGCGTGACATCCTCTACACCAAAACGGTGGTGACCCACACGTGGCATGGGTTCGTTTCCCGCGTCATGTGGACCGTCTCCACCATCGTCGTCTTCTTCTTGTTCCAGAAGTTCACCATGCGCCGCGGACACGGTTATAGCAGGGATGACATGGTGGTTACATACATCTTGTTGGCTGGGGCCCTTTTCCTAGAGGTGACATCCCTGTTTAAGGCAGTTGCGTCAACTTGGACATGCGCCTGGTTACAAGGAGCCACCGGTTACAAATGGCTTCATGCCACATCGGTTTATCTTCGTCGGGGTGCCAAAACGGCACAAAGATGCAGGAGGTGGTCGAGCTCCATTAGGCAGCATGACCTATCGCGATTCCACTGGTCAAGCAGGACCGGTGCATGCTACTGGATGGCATCTTTTGTCGGGCTGGAGCACCAATGGGACAGGCTGCGTTTCTCCGACTCCGTCCCAATCTCGCATGAGGTGGAAGACTTGCTGCTGCACGAGGTACAACGCATGGTGGAATCATGTAGAGGAAATGAGGAACACATCATGCAGAGTCCCGGGCAACTCGTGCTAGGCGCGTGGGGTACAGGTGGTGCTGGCGCTAGATTCTACGATGGTGTCGTGGGAGTGAACGAGGCTGGTTTCAACGGCGGCATACTCGCCTGGCACTACGCCACTGATGCATTCCTCAACTTGTTTGATCGTTTATGTATGCGGCTCGCTGACGGGGACAGTGATAGCTTACCAAATAATGAAGGCTTGGATCACAGTGTAGCATACATGCTTCAGTCGGTGCATAGCATGAGAAGCCAAGAAGAGAGGCGCCGGCAACAGCGCCTCGCAGAAGCCATCCGTGTGTTGTCAAGATATTTGATGTTCCTCCTTGTGGAAAAGCCTCGATTGCTTCCTGGCCCTTTTCGCCGCAGCCAGTATGACAACTTCTACGCAGAGTTAAGGAGTTCTCACATTTCGAGGATGGAGATGATGACACTCCTGATATCATGCGCCCAGAAGTACGTCTTGCAAAAAACTTGTTGGCCAGATGCGAGGTTGAGGGGGTGGAGGGGGTGTTACGAGCCATCTCCGTGGTGTGGGTGGAGATGTTGTGCTATGCAGCCAGCCACTGCATCAACAACTCTCATGCCAGGCAGCTTTGCAGCGGCATTGAGTTAATCACCATCGCCTGGATTGTGACAACTGCATTGTTCAATCGGTTTTACCGTGAGAACCCTGTATATAAAGAACAAGTGCACCAATTCATGCAAAGACACGTTAGCCCTAGTCATGAATAATGACAAAGCCATGTTTTAACAATGTTTGCGATATCAAACAAGTTCTTAAAAAAATATGGCTTGTATTTTACCAATGTATTTCGAGATCCGTATATTACTAGTATGTATACACGTGCGTTTTATAACTACAGAGCCATTTTGCTTAAGTCATGGAGTGTCATGCGAAATACTCCATCCATTTCGATTTGTTCTACATTTTGGATCTAAAATTTGTCCAGATTTAGTGTACATCCTGCCCTAGGGTAAAGTGGAGACGCATGGTTTCATGTGATAAATTAAGACTAAGTAGTACTAATAAATATATAACTAAGTTGTCTGATATTTTTTAAGATTTATACTAAATCAGAACTGAGGCAGTAATATAATTAATACTCCTCAGTAGTATAAGGCAAATGGGCATTATGGATATGCGAACGTAAGGGCCACATAAAGAGGAATTAGAATAAACAAAACATTATTCTATTGTCAAAAAGTATTCAATGGGACCCGCACTCATTTAATTGTTAAATTCTTTTCTCCCTTCCCACTACGGGAAAGACTCAAGACGCCGACGGTCAGGACCTATGCCGACGGCCAAAGGTCGGGGCCGTCGGAGTAGACCCCGACCAGGCCAGCCTAGATCTTTCCCTTTTTTTAGCTACACCGACGGCATGCCGTCGGCCTAGCTCTGTTTTGTTTTACTTACTCACCGTTTTGAGCATAACTTTTGCATTGGAACTCGATTTCGATGTTCTTTAGCTCGTTTCGAAGAGGAGAAGTAGATTTACATCATCATACACATTGTTCAAACTATATTCTTCAAAAAAAATTCCATGAGCAAGGACAAAAAAATTCCATGTTCAAAATAGGGTTTCGCCGAAAGGGGCTCCGGAGCGTCGGAATCCAACCAAAAGTTAGGTGGTGCCATACCAAGTGGGTAAAAGTGTGTTTTGAGTTGTATATGTCATACCATGTGTGTCAGGATCCATACCATGTGGGTATAAGCCTGGTTTTTCTCCAGCAGGGCTAGGTTTTCACTGGAGAGGGGTTCCGGAGCGTCAGGATCCCACCAAGCTAGGGGGTGCCATACCATGTGTGTACAAGTGTGTTATGGGTCTTGGATGGCAAAGATTGCACTCCGGGGTGTGACCTGCTTCACCGGCATCCACTTCTCTCTTGGGAGTTTCATGACTTATAGCCTGAAAGTCCCAGATCGGACAAACATGAGGGAATCTTGTCAAGAGTTAGGTTATGCCTTTGTCTTGTGACTTCCTAGGGCCTAGCCTAACACAACCAAGTAACTAGTTACATTTTGCTACCCCATTTTGACGTCGGTACCGACTTTAGTCGTATAAGTCTGGTTTTTCTCCAGTGGGGCTAGGTTTTCACCAGAGAGGGGCTCCGGAGCGTCGGGATCCCACCACAAGCTAGGGGGTGCCGTACCATGTGTGTACAAGTGTGCTATGGGTTTTTGGATGGCAAAGATTGCACTCCGGGTTGTGACCTGCTTCACCGGCATCCACTTCTCTCTAGGGAGTTTCATGACTTATAGCCTGAAAGTCCCAGATCGGACAAACATGAGGGAATCTTGTCAAGAGTTGGGTCATACCATTGTTTTGGGACTTCCTATGGTCCACCCTAACATAACCAAGAAACTAGGTACACTTTGCTACCCCATTTTGACGCCGGTACCGGCTGTATTCGTATAAGTCTGGTTATTCTCCAACGGGGCTAGGGTTTCACCGGAGTGGGGCTCCAGAGCGTCCGGTTCCCACCACAAGCTAGTGGGTGCCATACCATGTGTATAAAAGTATGTTATGGGTTTTGGATGACAAAGATTGCACTCCAGGGTGTGACCTGCTTCACCGGCATCCACTTCTCTCCAGGGAGTTTACATGCACTTATAGCGTGATAGTCCCCGATTGGACAAGCCGGAGGGAAACTTGTCAAGAGTTGGGTTATGGATGATATGGATGTCATATTTGGATTTCTCTCATTTTTTTAAATCGATTTAGACATATTATTTGCCAAATTTCGATTTATGGATTTGTAGATATGAATTATTCAATATTAAATGGAAAAAGGCAAATAAGTTAATTATTATTTGAATTCAAGAATATTTTAATTCAAGATTATTATTAATGATTCATTTCTTTTTATTTAAATAATTAGTTGGATTCATAAAATAAAGGTGTGTGACATCATAGTCCATGGGTTAATAGGATTGATAGGATACTATTGTCAGTAAAGCATCTGTTGTTTCTAGTAGCTCATAGGGATGGAACTAAGAAGTTAAGCGTGCTGGGGCTGGAATTGTCCGAGAATGGGTGACCTGTGGGGAAGTCTTAGTAGAAGCGAGTAATTAAGATTGGAATTAAGAATGGTTAGAGATAAATGTGTCTCTTGTGCCATTAAGTGGTTAAACAATTCAAAAAAAATTGGGAAAAAAATTTGAAAAAAAAAATTTAAACAAAATTCTGCCAATTCATAGGCCGACGGCTTTTCTACGCCGACGGCAGCTAGGCTACACCGACAGGGGTATACATCGACGGGGATACGCCGACGGCCACCGTCGGCCTACCTCTACGCCGACGGTTTTTAGTCTTTCCCGACGACAGGGGGCCGTCGGCGTCTTGGCTGTTTCCCGTAGTGTCCCTGGGAAGGCTACTGTACACGCTTCAGCTTAAAAGGTACGTGGCCATGAGGCTGGCATGCCATGAACCATTTTGTGTCGGGAAGCACATGCGATGGCTCCATAACACGGTGGAGACGACTAAGGTTACTGTTCACTGCGAATCCCACTTTTCTAGGCCGTTAGATTTATGGGACCAACGGTTAAGATTGATACTATGTTTCCAGTTCAAGATTGGTACACTATATAGAGTATAGATTACGTGCGTGTGAATTTCTTATTTAGAAAATTAGCCAATTGTTCCTCTATATCATGTCAACTTGTGAAACCTCATCCTAAAATCAAGGGTCATTTATTTTCGTGCCCCAATTCGCTTAGTTTTCCTCACTCTTGACCTTCTCGCTTAACTTTCCTCATTTTTGCCCCACTTCGCTCTTTTGAGACTCGCACATGGCCAAGCGGCCGTTTCCGTCGAGTCAACCTCGTTTGACCGTAACTTGATTGAGTTGACGAGTGGAACCGCTTAAGATGCTGACAGTCAGGTGGGGACGTCATGCCCTGTAGTTGATTCACACACCCTGGCTGGGATCTCACTTCGCTAATTTAAAGGGTGAACATCCGGTTTATAAGCAGAACTGCGCGCAAGCATTCAAAAAATGTTTATCTTGAAACTTTTCTAAAGTCAAATAGACATTCGGATAAGTCTATTTGACCTCAGAATGGCTCCAAAATTAAGCATTGCCTTTTTTATGGATGTTTTGACAAATATTCCCCGAAATTAGAGATAATTTGTTGATTAAATCAAGATCAACACTTAATTTCTTATGTTTAGAGATAATTTTGTTGATTAATACTTCTGTGCGCTCAGCATGCACATTCGATCCGAACGAGGTTTTTTTATGATTAGACACATTTAATATGAGTAATAAAACTGAAATTAGGAAATCTTACTATTCACATTAGTACTTCTTCTTACGTACAAAAGATTTCGTTCCAAAAGATGGTGTTCTTGCCATTAGACCAATTTACTAATACTAGTACTACTACTACTACTACTGTTGCTAATCCTACTCCTTTTGCCTCTTCGCCGGCGGTGATGCGCCCCCGTCCTTTTCCTCGCCCTCATCATGGGCAAAGAAGTCGTCCTCCTCCTCCTCCTTATCCCCTCCTCCTCTTCGTCGTCGTCATCGTGGTCCGAATCCTAGGGCAGGCCTGCCTGGCCCTCGAATCGGGGATGTGGCCCTCCTCGTCTTCGTCGCTAGCGCGGTCTCTTGGGACCTCCTCGTTGCAAAACCAGTCGGAGCCGTCGTTCCCATTGTTCGCTTCGAGAGGAGTGGGTTTATGTATGCGGCTCGCTAACGGGGACAGTGATAGCTTACCAAATATGAAGGCTTGGATCACAGTGTAGCATACATGCTACAGTTGGTGCATAGCATGAGAAGCCAAGAAGAGAGGCGCCAGCAACAGCGCCTCGCAGAAGCCATCCGTGTGTTGTCAAGATATTTGATGTTCCTCCGCGTGGAAAAGCCTCGATTGCTTCCTGGCCCTTTTCGCCGCAGCCAGTATGACAACTTCTACGCAGAGTTTAAGGAGTTCTCACATTTCGAGGATGGAGATGATGACACTCCTGATATCATGCGCCCAGAAGTACGTCTTGCAAAAAACTTGTTGGCCAGATGCGAGGTTGAGGGGGTGGAGGAGGTGTGACGAGCCATCTCCGTGGTGTGGGTGGAGATGTTGTGCTATGCAGCCAGCCACTGCATCAACAACTCTCATGCCAGGCAGCTTTGCAGCGGCATTGAGTTAATCACCATCGCCTGGATTGTGACAACTGCACTGTTCAATCGGTTTTACCGTGACAACCCTGTATATAAAGAACAAGTGCACCACTTCATGCAAAGACACGTTAGCCCTAGTCATGAATAATGACAAAGCCATGTTTTAACAATGTTTGCGATATCAAACAAGTTCTTAAAAAAATATGGCTTGTATTTTACCAATGTATTTCGAGATTCATATATTACTAGTATGTATACACATGCGTTTTATAACTACCACTAGTAGAAAAAGGGGCTTCGGTGCGGCCTTTTTGTACCGGTTGGACAGGAACCGGTACTAAAGGGGGCATTAGTACCGGTTCCAGAGGCGAGGCGGCCGGCCGGAAGCCGTCCCGGTTGTTGCGGGACCTTTTGTCCCGGTTGGTAATACCAACCGGGACAAAAGGGTTGGGGCAGGCGGCTGCAGTGGGGGGCCCCACGGCGAGAACATGAACCGGTACTAAAGGCCCATCTTTAGTACCGGTTCGTATTACGAACCGGTACTAAAGGGTCTCCTATATATCTTCTTCCACCCCGAGCCCAGCTCCATTTTTCCTGCTCGAGCACAACTCCATTTTTTGCTCTCTCTTTCCTCTCCCGAGCTCGAGTTCACCCCATTTTTCTCCAACATTTGTCAAGATTGGTGGCACCTACCTATACAAGGGTTAGCAACTTCATCCTCTCTTCCGGCATTTCAAGTTTAGCTCATTTTATTGCTAGTTTAGCTCATTTGATTTTTGTAGTGCTAGCTAGGTGTTTGATGAAATGCCTAAGTTAGGGATTTCATTTCTTTTATATGCATTTTGAGCTCAAATTAAAGTATGATTTGTGGTTTTTTATAGTGTCGTCCCGTCCCCTTTCTCACCGCCGTCGATCGCCCGCGCCGCCCCGTCACCGACACCACCTCGGTGAGCCTCTTGTTTTTATCTTAGTTGTATGATTTAGATGCATAATTATTACTTGTATAATTTTCTTATTTGTATAATTGTTTGTTATATATAGTGTCATGGTTTTGACATCTGTCCACACCGGCTCTCGTCCGCTCTATTATTCGGATGTGGTACGATTGTTTGTTATAACTATATATTTGTTTAATTTCGTGTTTATGAAATTATGCCGACCAACTTGACATAGATATATTTTTATCTAGGAGGTAGTTGAACCGGAAATTCCAACCGACCCTATTGTCGAGTTTTTTGAAAAAGAAAACAATGATTTGAAAGAAAAATTGAAAAGAAGTGAAGATCTTCGTCTCCAATACTTAGAAGAGAAGATGAAATTGGAGTTCAAGTTTGCCGACGTCGTCGATGATCACGAGATCAAGATGGAGGCAATGCGCTTGGATCACGAGATCAAGATGAATGCAATGCGCTTGAAGCTTAAAAAGATTAGAAAATATGCCATTAGTCAAGAGGCTTGGTATCATTATGCTGTTGGTTCAATTGTTACCTTTGCTGCGATTTTGATCGCATTTGTTGTTGCATTTAAATGCATTAATTAGATAGTTGTATGTTAGTTTCAGTGTATTTTTTATGAGAACTATGTATTACATTTGGTCACTACTCTACTTTGTTTTAATGTGTGATGAACTTGTATTAATTAATTTGGTCAGTTCCCTATTCATGATGATGTAGTGTAATGGTTTTTGATATATTTATATAATGCAGATGAGCCGGCAATGGATGTACGGTGACCGACGCTATCCCGAGTTCATTAATGGCATGCATAATTTTCTCCGTGTGGCTGAGGCAAACAAGCAGAATGGTTTTATGTTTTGTCCATGTGATGACTGTAGGAATAGGAGGAATTACCCTTCCTCAAATACCCTTCACTCCCACCTGTTGCGAGAAGGCTTCATGCCCAATTATTTTTGTTGGACCAAGCACGGAGAAAGAGGGGTTATAATGGAAGACAATGAAGAAGAGGATGATGACAACTATCCTGTGTTCTCTGAACACGGTGGTACTACAATGGGGGAAGACGGAGCTGAACATGAGGTCATTGTTGATGAGTCCGATGATGATCTTCGTCGGGTCATTCTTGATGAACAGATAAACTGCGGAAGTGAAAACGAGAGGTCGAAGTTGGAGCGCATGTTAGAGGATCACAAAAAATTGTTGTACCCAAATTGTGAAGATGGCCAGAAAAAGCTGGGTACCACCCTGGAATTGCTGCAATGGAAGGCAGAGAATGGACTATCTGACAAGGGATTTGAAAAGTTGCTGAAAATATTAAAGAAGATGCTTCCAAGGGATAACGTATTGCCCCACAGTACGTACGAAGCAAAGAAGGTTGTCTGCCCTCTAGGATTAGAGGTGCAGAAGATACATGCATGCATCAATGACTGCATCCTCTACCGCGGTGAGGAGTACGAGAATTTGAATGCATGCCCGATATGCGGTGCATTGCGGTATAAGATCAGGCGAGATGACCCAGGTGATGTTGAGGGCGAGCCGAGCCCCAGGAAGAGGGTTCCTGCCAAGGTGATGTGGTATGCTCCTATAATACCACGGTTGAAACGTTTGTTCCGAAACAAAGAGCATGCCAAGTTGTTGCGATGGCACAAAGAAGACCGTAAGGAAGACGAGATGCTGAGACACCCCGCTGATGGGTCGCAGTGGAGAAACATCGACAGTGAGTTCAAGGATTTTGCAGGTGACGCAAGGAACTTAAGGTTTGGTCTAAGTACAGATGGCTTGAATCCGTTTGGGGAGCAGAGCAGCAGTCATAGCACCTGGCCCGTGACTCTATGTATCTATAACCTTCCTCCTTGGTTGTGCATGAAGCGAAAGTTTATTATGATGCCAGTGCTTATCCAAGGCCCGAAGCAACCCGGCAACGACATTGATGTGTACCTGAGGCCATTAGTTGAAGAACTTTTACAGTTGTGGTCTGACGAAGGTGTACGTGTGTGGGATGAGCACAAACAGGAGGAATTTGACCTACGAGCGTTGCTGTTGGTAACCATCAATGATTGGCCTGCTCTTAGTAACATTTCAGGACAGTCAAACAAGGGATACAATGCATGCACGCACTGTTTAGGTGAGACTGAAAGTATATATTTAGGTAACAAGAATGTGTACCCGGGGCATCGTCGATTTCTTCCAAACAAGCATCCCGTAAGAAAGAAAGGCAAGCATTTCAAAGGTGAGGCAGATAACCGGACGAAGCCTACCCTCCCTACTGGTGATGTTATATATGGCATGGTCAAGGATTTAAAAGTAATATTTGGAAAGGGTCCTGGCGGACAATCTGTTCCGAATGACGCTGGCGGACACGTACCCATGTGGAAGAAGAAATCTATATTTTGGGATCTACCCTATTGGAAATTCCTAGAGGTTCGCTCTGCAATCGACGTGATGCACGTGACGAAAAATCTTTGCGTGAACCTGCTAAACTTCTTGGGCGTGTATGGGAAGACGAAAGATACACCGGATGCACGGCTGGACCAGCAACATATGCACGAACGAGACGACCTGAATCCAGAGAAGTATCAAGGTCCTGCCAGCTACGCTCTTACCAAAGAAGAGAAGGAGATCTTTTTTCAAGTCCTGAGCAGTATCAAGGTCCCGTCTGGCTACTCGTCGAATATAAAGGGAATAATAAACATGGCAGAGAAAAAGTTCCAAAACCTAAAGTCTCATGACTGCCACGTGATTATGACACAATTACTTCCGGTTGCATTGAGGGGGCTTCTACCGGAAAACGTTCGAGTACCCATTGTGAAGCTATGTGCATTCCTCAATGCAATTTCTCAGAAGGTAATCGATCCAGCAACTCTACCAAGTTTACAGAAGGATGTGGTCCAATGTCTTGTCAGCTTCGAGTTGGTGTTCCCACCATCCTTCTTCAATATTATGACGCACCTCATAGTTCACCTAGTCCAAGAGATTTCCATTCTCGGTCCTGTATTTCTACACAATATGTTCCCCTTTGAGAGGTTCATGGGAGTCTTAAAGAAATACGTTCATAACCGTGCTAGGCCAGAAGGAAGCATGTCCAAGGGCTATGGAACAGAGGAGGTCATTGAGTTTTGTGTTGACTTTATTCCTGACCTTAAGCCGATCGGTGTTCCTCAATCGCGCCATGAGGGGAGACTGCGTGGAAAAGGCACGCTAGGAAAGAAAGCAACAATATCTATGGACGGACATTCTTTCACTCAAGCACACTACACAGTTCTACATAATTCCAGCTTGGTGGCTCCTTATATCGTGGAACACAAGAATATTTTACGCTCGAAATACCCGGAGCAACGTGAAGATTGGATTGATGGAAAACACGTGAATACTTTCGGCGGTTGGTTGCAAACGTGTCTCATTAATGACACCACTGTTGAAGAACAGCTGTACTTGTTGGCCAAGCAACCATCTTCGACTATATTGACTTTTCAAGGGTACGAGATAAATGGGAATACATTTTACACGGCCGACCAAGATAAAAAGAGCACCAACCAAAACAGTGGTGTCCGCTTTGACGCAACAAACGACTATGGGCAAAAGGACACATATTATGGTGTCATAGAGGAGATATGGGAACTTGACTATGGACCTTCTTTTAAGGTCCCTTTGTTTCGGTGCAAATGGGTCAACCTGAGAAGCGGGGTACAGGTAGACCCGCAGTACGGAATGACAACAGTGGATCTCAAGAATCTTGGGTACGACACCGAACCATTCGTCCTAGCCAATGATGTGGCTCAGGTTTTCTATGTGAAAGACATGTCTACCAGACCGAAAAAAAGAAAAGATAAGCAAGCGAATACATCATACGATGAGCCAAAGCGCCACATAGTTCTTTCAGGGAAAAGAAACATCGTGGGAGTGGAGGACAAGACAGACATGTCAGAAGATTACAATAAGTTTGATGAAATTCCGCCCTTCAAAGTGAAAGCTGACCCAAGCATCCCGTTAAATGATGAAGATTCTCCATGGTTACGGCGCAATCAGAAGAAAGGGTCGACATACGCGAAGAAAAAAAATTTATACCCCAACAATAGATAGGGGGTGTTGTTGGTGATGTGTAATAATGTATTAAACCTTTTATGTAACTGTGTTATGAAAACTCAGAAGAAAACTCTAAACACTGATTTTTGGCTCTAAAAACTCCAACGGCTCACAAGCGCTCGAAAAAGTTGGAACAAAACACACGGTTTCCCCGTCATACAGCCCAACGGTGGCTCGTGAGTGCCTGCATATCAAATGCACCGTTGGGCTGTATGACGGGAATCCGAATGATTTGTATTCGGTCGATGAACTGAAGGATTTGTAGATAGAACAAAACACACGGTTTCCCCTGCATACAGCCCGACGGTGGCTCGTGAGTGTCCACATATCAAATGCACCGTCGGATGTATGCAGGGAATCCGAATGATTTGTATTCGGTCGATGAACTGAAGGATTTGTAGATAGAACAAAACACACGGTTTCCCCTGCATACAGCCCGACGGTGGCTCGTGAGTGTCCACATATCAAATGCACCGTCGGATGTATGCAGGGAATCCGAATGCTCTGTATACCAAATGAACTACAATGAGTACACACTGAGTGCGAACATGTCTGAGAGGTGGGCTATATATAGGGTCGTGTGGCTCACGAAGTGGTCGTGATAGTGCTGATCCAACAGCTCACAAGCCCTCAAAAGAAACACACCCTGATCCAACGGCTCACAAGCGCTTGAAAGAAACACACGATCTGTGTGCTTCTTTAGTCCCGGCTGGTAACACCAACCGGGACTAAAGGCGGGCTTTGCGGTCACGACTCGTGTCCTCCCTCAGCGGTGTCCTGGCCACGTGTCCTCCCCCAGCGCTGCCCTGGAGGTCTATATGTATTGTCGCCGATGGGTAAACCCTAATCCACCATTCCTAGCCACGAACGCATCGTCTCCACGAGATGGATCCGCCACGCCCGCCGCAGCGCCTTCTGGACGAGGTCGAGCGTGCTCGGCAGAGCGCGCTTGGGCGCTACCGCGGGAGCCTATCCCCCGTATGCCCACGAGCCCGGCGTGGAGAGGAATGCCCAGCTACCGGCCTCCTGCTCCGGTGCCGGATCCGGGCGGAGGCGTACGAGCGCGCGTGGTCCGACGTGCCCGACCCCGACGAGGATGCGTACGCCGTAGGGGTGGCGTGGGGATCCACGGCCGCATACGGCGACTTGGACGCGTCTCCACCAGGTGCCGCCACCTCCACCAGGCGCCGCCACTCCTCCCGCGGAGGAGGAGGACGACAACTTCGACTGGAGCGACGACGGGGAAGAGGGCTGTGGGTTGCAGATACAGGAGGCCATGGAAGCCTCCTTCCAGTCTGTCCGCGACTACCCTGTCCAGCGAGCCAAGACTGCCTACCAGCTCAAGGCGAAGGAGGCTTCCGAGCTGGATTGGCGCTGAAAGACTCATCCTCCATGGATCTTGCCCTCCGCCGCAAACGTGCGCGCGAGAACCGGGCGGCCGCGAACGGGGCTGGCTCCTCCCGCCGTTCCCCCTAATCCTACGGCCTCCGACCCAACAAGTCCGTTTTTGTAGTAATGTAACTGTGTTATGAAAACTGTTCGTGATGTGTAATAATGTATTAAACTTTTTATGTAACTGTATGAGATGTTGTTAAGGATGTTTTTAAGATAAAGAGATGATTATTACAAATTTTTAGACAATTAAATCCATAGATATAAAACAAATCATAAAAAGATATGATTTTCATAAATATTGAAACAATTAAACTAAGTATAAAAGAAAAATAAACTAGAGCAGAAAAAATTCATATTAAAAGCATTTTTAGAAATTCAAATTATATAAAAAACAATCAAACATGCATTTTGTTTAATTTTTTGATGATATGGATTTAAATCTATGTCAAATTTACTCAAATCATCCATTTGAAATTTGAATACATTCAACATAGTCAAATTTGAAAATAACCAGTAGCAAAAGATTCTACATGTCCAGGGCTTAAGTTTGATATAAAGTTTGCCAAATTTGGACAATTAAATCAATAGAATAAAGAAATCAGAAAAAAGAAAAAAGAAATTCCAAAAAAAGACCTTTTGTACCGGTTGCAGCCACCAACCGGTACTAAAGGTTGGCTTCGCGCGCGCGAATTTAAAGCGGCCGAAAAAGACCTTTTGTACCGGTTGGTGGCTGCAACCGGTATTAAAGGGGTCTTTTGTACCGGTTGCAGCCACCAACCGGTACAAAAGGCCTTTTGTATATATACGACAGTTCCTTCTTCCCCACTTCAGATAACCCTCAAGAGATCGAAGGATCGACGCCGCCAGGCTGCCGCCGCTTCGACCTCGACCTCCTCTACACGGCCAGGTGAGCCCGCGCCCCTCCCTCCCTTTCCCTAGCTCGCCCACGCCATGGTCGCCCGCGCCACCCGCGCCATGGTCGCCGGCCGCGCCACGCGGTCGCGCGCGCCATTGTCGCCCGCGCCCTCCTTCCCTTTCCCTAGCTCGCCCGCGCCACGGTTCCGCCGAGTCGTGCGCCATGGCGGCAACGACGGCGAAGGACGCGCGTGTGTACGGCTGCGCCATGGAGCACGTGCGGTTCGTGCGAGGTTGAAGACAACCTTGTCTTTTCAGAAACCCCCTGTGTTTTAGACAATTGTGAGATGTTCTACAAAAGGCCCCTGGTTCCTGTTTGGTGTAAAATTAGGAAATGTTAGGAAATGTAAAAATTAGGAAATGTTAGGAAATTTTTAGTACATGTAAAAATTTAGTACATTGTAGTTTTGTAATTTTGTAGTACATGTAAAAAATTAGGAAATTTTAGTACTTTGTAGTTTTGCAATATTTTTGTGTAGTTGCAAAGATCATTTAGATCATTTTGTTTGAAGTTTGAAGTTATTATTTTTGGATAGCAAAATTTAGGTCATTTAGATAGCAACATTTAGATAGCACAATTTAGGTAGTGTTAATTGTTAGTAGAAAAAATTGTTTAGAAAAATTGTTAGTAGAAAAAATTGTTAGTAGAATTTTTTTGTTAGTGTTAATAGTTAGTGATAGAATTCATAGTAGAAAAAATTTGGGCATTGAAAATTTGTTAAAACTTTGCACTTTAGAAAATGCACTTAAACAACAATAAAACTAAATTTGGGCAATGCAAATTTGTTAAAACTTTGCACTTTTGTATCAATTGTTGTTACTAAATTTGCTAAGTACTTCGTAAATTGCAGTGACATTGAGCTATGGACGCCCCCTTCATCAGAGACGAGGAGAATGAAGAGCGAATGGCAGAAATTATATTTGAGAAGACCCTTGGAGTAAATTCGGATGGAGAAGATTCCGGTGGAGAAGACGATGATTTCAGCGAAAAATGTTTGAACGACTCCGGTGAGGGACTTGAGATAGAAGAAATAAGAGACGACGACGAAGTGCCCTTAGCAAACTCCGGCGAGGTATGTATATATATATTAAGTCTCTGTTGATCACTAGATGCATTAATTGATTTATATTGCACTTATTAACGAATCATTTTTCTTTTAGCCCTCCGGATCTAAGCCTCGAACTCCGCCAAAGACGAAACGAGGCCCGAACCAAAGGATAAAGCTGCCAGATGGTGCAAAGTTGTCGATCGACGTAGTTGCTGATGATGGCAAACCGCTGAAACCCGAAGACAACTGCCGTAAATATGTAGGTCAATGCGGAGTTCTTGTTAGGGACACGATCCCGATCACCATTGCAGAATGGAATAAGCCGAAGAAAGCCAACGTTGGAGCAAGTTATGTCGAGCAAAGAATTAAAGATTGCTTTGGGACACGCTCTTGACATATTTCAGCCTACCGGAAGGTCTCCCAGAGAAGAAGAAGGAGAAAGTCAAGGAGTGGACTCTTAAGAAGATGGCCACGCAATTCAACTGCTGGAAGAAAACATTGTGGAAAAAATATGAGAAAGTAATTCCAGATTTCACTGGACATCTAGAGAAGATAAAAGATGCGTGGCCCGCATTTGTGGCGTATAAGAAATCGGACACCGCTGTGGCTCGATCGGCCAAAAATAAGTTGAATGCTGAAAAGAAGAAATATCACCATACTTTGGGGTCAGGTGGCTACAAGGCTGCCTTGCCTAAGTGGGAAGCCTTTGAAAACGAACTGCGTGAAAAAGGGATCACTCCACAGACAGATGACTGGCCCGAGAGGTCCAAGTTCTGGTTGTTCGCGCATGGGGCAGGGTTGGACCCAGACACAGGGCTGATTGTTGCCAAGGGAAAATGGAAGAAAAGAATTACAAGAGTCGTAAAAAAACTAGAGGACGCAATAGACCTAGTCCGAAAGGGAAAATTTGTTCCCGATAGAGAGGACGACGAGCTGACACTCGCCCTCGGGAATCCTGAACACTGGGGACGATGTCGAGGCAGAGGAGCCGGGGTTAATTGGAATCAAGGGTTTCCGGCGGACGTTGCAACTTATAGAAGCCGTTCCAGAAATAAGAAGAGGGGGTTGGACCGGTTAACGGAATTAGAACGCCAGGTGCAGCGGCAGCAGGAGCAACTGGACTCAATTACCCAGCAAAGGGCATCTCAGCTGCTGCTACAAGATCCTGCAGTCGATGCCTGCCCATCTCAGCGGAAAAGCAGCGTGGGTTCCACGCAGCTAGAAGATCCTGCAGTCGAACGTCGGCGGCTCACTACCCCGTGGATGATATCACGGAGAAGACAAATTGTCAGCTACATATGCCAATGAAGAACATTAGTTGTCCGGTGGCGGATGGCTATGCTTTACCAAATCAACCTGGAGCAATCTTCCATTTTGGTCAGATTCCAGCTGGCTATGCTCGTGTCGGGGTGACAAAAGTGATGCCGGGATTCCAGACAATGGATCTTGACATTCCTGGAGGTGACGACGAGAAGACACTGGGAGAAGTCGAGCTTGGTATCGTTCTATGGAAGAAGAAATATATCGTGTTTCCAGACTCGGCGCCAAGGCCACCGACTCCTCCGAGTAGAAATCCACCACCTCAAAGTCCACCCGTCCTCCCCGACGATTGGGAGCCCACCGCGAGTCCATCGCCCGCGCCGTCCTGTCAGCCGACTGATGCGCCCACTAGTAATTTGACAAAGCGGAAGCTGTTCACGTCGACTGGTACTATGCTCAGGAAAGACAGGTCCCCTGTCAAGAAACGTGCAAACATACCCAAGAAAGTCAAGACTCCTGAGAAGTTACCTTGCGAGATGAGTAAGGAGGAATTAGACGAGAGGACGCGTGCCGAGGTGACAGCCTTTTTTGCACGGAAAAAACAGGAAAGACAGGACCCCGTAAAGGAAATTCTGAAGAATATACCAAGGGAGACACTTGATCGCACCGTTGACAACTTATATATCCCTCCAGTGAGGCCCCTTTCAGACTATGAGCGCTGTATTGAGAAGACACATAGCTCACAGATGGAGGAAAAGAAATGCGGGAAAAAAGTTCCCCAGCTCGGAGAACAAGAAGTATAATCGATCGCCCCGCTCATTGTGCCTTCTGATAAGGCGGCTCTCTACAACGACAATATTGTTGCTCAGCAAATCTATGGCGATACAGGTTACGCCATTGCTGAGGTGGCATATAAATATGTTTCCGGGGAGCCTCTGGTCAAAGATCCGAATGCTCTAACAACACAGTTATGGAAATTGCATAACTGGTACATGACCGCCGCAAAAGAAGGGAGATTCTATTTCATGGCGGGAGTTAAGGAACATCACTACTTCCGAGAATATGTGTGCAGGTTGAGTTCTCCGAACTTTTTCAGATGTACAATCAACGTGCCCTCGACAAATCTATCATCAGCTGTATTGTCTGTAAGTGATTTATTTGTGTAATTTAATTCTTAGTTAAGCTCGTTCATTGCCTGTAATTATCCTCACGACATTCTTTTGTACGCTATTATGCAGAATGAAGATTCGTGAATGCAGACTGGGAGGAATCTGGGACATTGGGTTCATTGACCCGGATAAAGTTCATGAAGTCACCGTAGAACAGTATGCCCAGGACACAGAGGACGTTTTGCTAACGTTTTAAAGCGACAAAGTACCAAAAAAGAAATATTTTTTCCTTACAACTTCAAGTGAGTGTTACTGTCTGTACACATTCTATTCTGCTTTCCGATATTAAGTGTAATTGATGAGTTCTGAATAACTGCGTATATAAACGTGTGCAGGTTCCACTTCATTCTGCTAATCATTAGAATCGATCTTGGAGAAGTTGAAGTCTGGGACTCATTAAGGAGAGATCAAGATGAATACAAA
Organism: Poa pratensis; assembly: GCA_947311845.1. Taxonomy (NCBI): domain Eukaryota; kingdom Viridiplantae; phylum Streptophyta; class Magnoliopsida; order Poales; family Poaceae; genus Poa; species Poa pratensis. The sequence continues at coordinate 32,631,697 of CAMZMU010000106.1, read as the reverse complement.
AGCGTGCGTATATTGCTCAAGACGTAATTTCAATCGCACTATATCGGCCTCTTTCGTTCATTTCCTGATATCAAAGTAAGTAATAACTCCTCAATTCATTTTCTTTGCCGGGCAGGGTTTGGAAAAAGTTCATCGCGGAAGAACGCGGTGAATGGAAAGATAAGCTGGAGTTTAAGGCTAACAACGTAAGTAGTACTACGTACCTAGGTCCGCGTATCTCTCTAATTCTAGTTTCAATACCATTATCATTCTCTTGATTATTATTTGATTGAATTCTATTCTCGTATAGTGGTGCCTGCGACAACCACAGGGGACGGATTTATGTGGATACTACGTTTGCGAGTACATTCACATGAAGGTCAATGAGACAATCAATAGTCGAAGAAATCAAGAGGTACGTAAACATCATTCACAAATTTATTTTGCTACCATCAATTGTATTTAGTTTCCTTCATAATTGATTTGATCTCCTTCTTTTAAAGATGGCAAGGAAGCGGAACCAGCTCCTACCAGAAAAACGCGTAAAAGCAATTGCGGAGGAATTGGCGGGATTTTTCCTTACGCAGGTCATACCTGAATCCGGAGAATTCCACTATATCGAAAAATAGACTCCCTCCATGTACTAGCAGTGATCTTCATGTAATGAGTACTTTATATGTGTACATATATATACCAAGTTGTATGTGTGTTATGTGATCTTCACGTGTGCGAAAACTTTTTTTTTGTGCATCGACGTGATCTCCTCCGAAACCCTAAACCCTGAACAATAAGCGAAAAGAAAAAAAAAAGCAGAAACCCTAAACCCTGAAAAATAAGCAAAAAGAAAAAAAACAGAAACCTTTAGTCCCGGTTGGTGTTACCAACCAGGACCAAAGGTCCTGCGCCCGCGCGCGTAGCTCCGCCCACGTGGAGGCCTTTAACACCGGTTCGTGGACTACCGGGACTAAAGGGGGGGCTTTAGTCCCGATTTAATTGTCCCGGTTGCACAACCGGTATTAAAGGCCCTCTGGAACCGGTATAGAAGCCCTTTTTCTACTAGTGTACAGAGCCATTTTTGCTTAAGTCATGGAGTGTCTTGCGAAATACTCCATCCATTTCGATTTGTTCTACATTTTGGATCTAAAATTTGTCCAGATTTGGTGTACATCCTGCCCTAGGGTAAAGTGGAGACGCATGGTTTCATGTGATAAATTAAGACTAAGTAGTACTAACAAATATATAACTAAGTTGTCTGATATTTTTTAAGATTTAGACTAAATCAGAACTGAGGCAGTAATATAATTAATACTGCTCAGTAGTATAAGGCAAATGGGCATTAGAGCAAGTACAATAGTAGAGTCAAGCATTGGCTATAAGATAGTGACATGTCATCTATAGTCAGCTCTATAGCCAACATGTATAATACTAAGATGTAAAGATGAGCTATTTTATTGATACATGGTCCACCATCCATTCTCACAATGTGACTAGGAGCACGTGCTAGAACTGGCTCTTGCATTAGAGCCCACTCCTTTTCTCTCTCCTCTTCTCTCTCCTCCAACTAAACAAAAATATACTACTTTAATCCTTATATCCCGTCCACGTCATTCTATTGTACTTGCTCTTATGGATATGCGAACGTAAGGGCCACATAAAGAGAGGAATTAGAATAAATAAAACATTATTCTATTGTAAAAAAGTATTCAATGGGACCCGCACTCATTTAATTGTTAAACTCTTTTCTCCCTTCCCTGGGAAGGCTACTGTACATGCTTCAGCTTAAAAGGTACGTGGCCATGAGACTGGCATACCATGAACCATTTTGTGTCGGGAAGCACATGCGATGGTTCTATAACACGGTGGAGACGACTAAGGTACTGTTCACTGCGAATCCCACTGTTCTAGGCCGTTAGATTTATGGGACCAACGGTTAAGATTGATACTATGTTTCCAGTTCAAGATTGGTACACTATATAGGAGTATAGATTACGTGCGTCTGAATTTCTTATTTAGAAAATTAGCCAATTGTTCCTCTATATCATGTCAACTTGTGAAACCTCATCCTAAAATCAAGGGTCATTTATTTTCGTGCCCCAATTCGCTTAGTTTTCCTCACTCTTGACCTTCTCGCTTAACTTTCCTCATTTTTGCCTCACTTCGCTCTTTTGAGACTCGCACATGGCCAAGCGGCCGTTTCCGTCGAGTCAACCTCGTTTGACCGTTACTTGACTGAGTTGACGAGTGGGACCGCTTAAGATGCTGACAGTCAGGTGGGGACGTCATGCCCTGTAGTTGATTCACACACCCGGGCTGGGATCTCACTTCGCTAATTTGAAGGGTGAACATCCGGTTTATAAGTACAACTGCGCGCAAGCATTCAAAAAAATGTTTATCTTGAAACTTTTCTAAAGTCAAATAGACATTCGGATAAGTCTATTTGACCTCAGAATGGCTCCAAAATTAAGCATTGCCTTTTTTATGGATGTTTTGACAAATATTCCCCGAAATTAGAGATAATTTGTTAATTAAATCAAGATCAACATTTAATTTCTTATGTTTAGAGATAATTCGTTGATTAATATGTCTGTGCGCTCAGCATGCACATTCGATCCGAACGAGGTTTTTTATGATTAGACACATTTAATATGAGTAATAAGACTGAAATTAGGAAATCTTACTATTCACATTAGTACTTCTTCTTACGTACAAAAGATGTTGTTCTTGCGATTAGACCAATTTACTAATACTAGTACTACTACTGTTGCTAATCCTACTCCTTTTGCCTCTTCGCCGGCGGTGATGCGCCCTGTCCTTTTCCTCGCCCTCATCATGGGCAAAGAAGTCGTCCTCCTCCTCCTCCTCCTTATCCGCTCCTCCTCTTCGTCGTCGTCATCGTGGTCTGAATCCTCGGGCAGGCCTGCCTGGCCCTCGAACCGGCGGATGTGGCCCTCCTCGTCTTCGTCGCTAGCGCGGTCTCTTGGGACCTCCTCGTTGTAAAACCAGTCGGAGCCGTCGTTCCCCATTGTTCGCTTCGAGAGGAGTGGGTTTTTTGTTGGAGGCGATCCGGAGAGAACAAGGATGACTTGCAATGGGAATTATAGGGTTACGTGCAGGAATTTAAAATTTTCTGTCTTACATAACCGCCAAGATCTACTATGATCAAAGATATGCGCACCTCATAATGTAAGATCTAGAACTTACAAACATTGTTGCGGAAAATCTTGTGTTTGTCGATGACGTTGTCGGTGAAGCCTGATGAAGATTCTCAAGTCCACGGCGGGAGATGAGAATGTTCCCGATTCCCTCGCGAGGATCACTTGCGTAATCCCGCTTATAATATCCACGCATCCACTGCGCCAATCCGTCAGCGCTCTGTCGTCCAGTACTTGGCGCCAACGATGAGAGACAACCTTTCGGCGTAGTCTATGGTAAGATTTCGTAGCACATGAGATCTAGAGAGAAAGAGAGCTCTGGTAGAGGACACCTCAAAAACCAGGAGCAATTGTTGTGTGTCAAACCCCTAGGGGTTTGGGGAGTATATATAGTGGGGAGGAGGGGAAGGCTCCTTGGGGAGGGGGTCTCCCTAAGCCTTGGTGCGCCGGCCGCCGCACCCTCCCCCGCCGAATCGAGACTAGGAGTCCCTCCCCAATACTCCTCCCATTTCCTTTTTATCCCTTTAATTTAAATTGACTTTCCAAAAATCAATTAAAACAAATAAAGGAAAAGGTGGGAAGCTGGTCTGCCGCACCAGTGGGCCCGGCCCATGAGGCTGCGCCACGCGCAGCCCTAGGGCACCCAGTGCCCCCCCTCCGGAACTTCCCCCCTATTCCCGGATTTTCTCTTAAACGACTATGTAACCCAATATACTCTTTAGATAAAATCACCGACTCTATCCACTGATGTTAGAAACACTTACCGGCATCCCGAGACATCTCGTGTCCGCTCATAATTCTCTCAAAGGATTTCAGCCTGATACCGACATTATATGACTCTCATGATAACTTCACCGGAACACCTTCAATTCACATCGAAGTTGTTCCTGTGATATCAGAATGATTCTGACCACTTCTCATAACCATAACTACAAAATACTCTCAATAAAAGATTGATACGGCTTAAGTGTGTGATCCGGAAGGTTCGGTAACGCACATACATGCCCGGAGTACTTGCCGGACAATAGCCAACATCGGGACCATGGACGTCCATAATGACTCCTGTGCATTCACGAATAAACGATGGGATCCTTTGTGTTTCTCATTACGCTAATCCCCTTAGCTACACGATACCAATGATATCACAAGGCGAGATAATGTGCACTGTGTGATCAAACCATTCGACCACTACACATATAAAACTCACCGATATCATTCTCTTTTTCTCATTCATGGTAGGTCTCAGTTTTTCGAACATTACTAAAATTTTATCTTATTATTGTCGTTCTCGACAAACTCTAGATCTTGCCTAAAACGTATTTTCTGTCACTTATGCCATCTTATTGTGACATTGCGAAATTTACTAACAAAAATAGGTAATACACTAACTAGTATTGGTTCCAACTTTGAACAAGTATCTTGGAAATTCACTTTGGTGAAATTATGAAAAATAATAAATAGAGAAAATTGAAATTTCAACAAAATATCCCTACAAAATAAGAAGGTAATTTCTTTGAAACCCGGGCATGCATCTAGATCCGCAGAGCAGCAACTAGCAGTAGATATACACTTATACAATATTTTTGGGAATGAATACACAATGACCATATTATCCATTTCGTTTATATTTCAATTTGGGTCTTGACTATTAAAACGTGGTTGTAATCTTTGAGCAGTTTTTGTATCCAATTTGGGTCACTTGGCTACTTATCATCTTGTTGTTATTATAATCACTCTGTTACTCCATAACTTTAGAAGAAAATATCTCTTCTAAGCTTCATATTGCTTGGGTCAACAGTCAAGTCGCAATTTCCATGTTTTTTTTCGAGTAAAAAGAACCCTAAAAGGCCAATTTCAATTGAAATTGGTGTGTCCATATTCCATACAAAGATCGATCCGTTTTTACATGCAACGTTGCAATTTCCACGTGCATCTATTACATCTGTCACATGAAATCCTTTGTGTCCATGGGCATGTCGAACAGTCCAGGAAGATGTACGTTGGTGATCCTGCTCCTGCTGGTGAGCCCACGCGGCTTCTTCCTCGCCTTCTTCGGCTTCGGAACGCGGCCATGGATCTGCGCGGCTGCACGTCGTTTGGTCGTGTCAGTCATCGGTTTCTCACCGGTCCTCCGGAGCTCCTTCTCGATGTCCAGCATCTCCTTGGGCAGCTTGATCTCGTGGAACAGCGCCTTGAGCTCGGCGTCGTGTTGCATCCTCGACCTCGGGTCGTCCGGGTACACGATGTCTTGCTCGCCCGACAGCCAGCGGATGTCACGTGAGGATTTCAGAGCCTGAAAGAAGAAGAAAACAGGAGAAAATTTAGCATTATAGATCAAAACCAAGAACTTATCTTCCATCAGCCTGAACCATGGAACAACTTGGTCACACCTGCAGATCGTCTAGTACGGATGGATAGGCATCCTCCAGCTCGGGAACTGGAATGCCGTCGGGGAAGCTTCTGATGAGAGATAGCACTTGGTCTTTCCCCTTCACGTCGTTCTTGGGCTGCACGTTTGCGTTGGTTCATCGATCGATCGGCATGGCTAGCTAAAAAGCAAACACATGTACTTGATCCGACGAACCAATGCATACCTTGTAAGAGAAGAACCTCCCGTCAAAGCGCACTTTGGGGTTGTTCCTCAGGCTCTCGAACACGGCCCTGTTGCGTTCGATGTCGACGTACGTCGACTCGTTGATCTGCTTCGCCGTCAGAGCTATCCTCGTCTGCAAGTTCAGAAAAACACGTCGACGTCAGCTTACTTCCCAAACATTTTTATGTTCCACCCAAGAAAGAAAGAAAATCTTCAGGCCGACGAAAGCCTGAATTTTTTCCGTCTGATCCTATCAAGCAGACAAGGTTAAATTACCTTGTAAAGCAGCTCGATCACGTCCTTGATCTGCGACCCGACGGCGGAGGTCCTGACTGCGTGCATCTTCTGCAGCCTCGCCGTGTCATCGGAGAACCTGACCGCCAGCGCGGCCGGTCTCGCCAGCGGCCATGGAGCAGCAGCAGGCTGCAGCTGGGGCCTGGTTGCGGCGGCGGATGATGGGGTTTTGGTCGCGGCGATGGTGGAGAGGCTCGCGTGGCACCTCTCCTGCTGCAGCTTGAACTTGTTGAGCCTCTGGTTCAGATCCATCTGAACGGGGAGGTTGTTTAACGATTAAACCAACCTCCGGCGAACTGGATTTGCGCGGGGTGAGATGAATCAAGCAACGGAGGGGAAGAATTGAAGATCTGCCAGTTTAATTACTTTTGGGACTGAGTATTGGTGCAGCTAGGGTTTCGCTTTGATCTGCGGCGAAAAATTGCTCCATGGAACCGGGGGGCCGTGGTATATATGGATGACGAAGGTCGGCACGCACCGGACCTATCTCTATCTCCTGGTCGATGTCGGACTCGGATTCGCAGGCCCTGGCTGAGTTAATTGGCCTTGCGCGCTTCGGGCCCATCGGCCATCTTCGTCAATTTTCTGCAAGTCCAGGATAAACTTGGAGAGTTCACAAATTCGCTGAAAACAAACAGCCTCCAACTGATACGTTTTCAACTAGTACTATCATTTGTCGGGTTTTACTAAATGTCAGAGAAATTCCTAAGATAACCCGAGTTCTCCCAACTTCTAACAAAAAAATTACTTAGATAAGCTTCAACTAACTTCAAGCAATTTTTTCCCTAAAAACAAATCAGACTTTCTTCCAAATTCAAACTAAATGACATTCAGGTTCCAACAAAATAATGTTACATCTCCAACTTCGAACAAAAGCTTAGCCGAGTTTTTCAAGTATGGAAACTTTCACCTAAATTCAGGCAGCTTATTCCTAAGAAAATCACAACTTTCAGCTCAGTTTAAACTAGTCGAAGTTCAGTATCAAAAGCTCAACGGAACTCTCAGCTATACACACATCTACTCACTCCGTTCCAAATTACTTGACTTGGGTTTGCCTAAATACGGATGTATCTATACTTGTTTAGTGTCTAGATACATTCGTTACTAGACAAATGCATGTCAAGTAATTTGGAACGGAGGGAGTAGTTCCGATAGACAAAACAAAAAGGCAGTCCCCTCCCGGAAAACTGTCTTGCCACCATGAACAATGACAGACTGCTTCTTCTTGCTTCACCAAGCTCAAGAATATATGTATATGAACACAAACTGCAAACACACATCTTGGATTGAAGCAAGTACTATCTACCATGCACCAAAGCTCAAAATCAGAACGCTCAAACAACTAGCTTCTGCGATTCTATGATAGTAGTAAGTATCATGTACCTTCATCTTCATGTCCTGGATGTGTTTGTTGGCCTGTTTACACATACAACTGCCTTCAGCTTAGATAACATCATCCTGGCAGCAGATCTACACAGGTTGAATCCATGCACGCATTCATAAGACAAAAGCACAGTTGGCAGTGAAGCAATCCATAATATTATGATCATATTGTTCAACTTCGACAAAACAAGATAATATACTACCAGTAACCAGAGATACACGGCTGTTAAGAACAGCCAGATAGAATATAGTCTCAGAATTCATCTACCAAATGGTAGTTTGACAACTGAACGGCATGTAGCAGAGACTCATTACTTCAGCTCGATGTAGACTGGAGAATCCTGAGGAGACCACATGGCGTCTGAGACGAACAGCGATGCTCCCGCCTGGTAAGGCCTCGTCAGACATCCGACGCTCTGCGTCTCGCCGGACAGACAGAGGATGCCCGTCCGAGTGTACACCTGGATCTTGTACTTAAAATCTTCCCTCCCGACCGGCTCACTGGGGAGGTGGATCACCGACAGGGCGCACCCTGACGGCACGCTCCGGTCGACAACCAGCAGGAACACCGCCCCATTATTGCTGACAAAGCGTGCCGGCTCCCCATCGCGCATCTTCAGGGGGCAGAGGTTTCCAGCCATGACGTTGGTGTACTGGACCGTAGGGTGCTGCAGGTGGATGTGGTCACGCAGGTACCGGCGGGCGTAGGGGGGGCAGCCGGCGATGGGGCAGTAGCATGGGGCGTGGATGCAGGACTCTTCATGCGCCGCCTTCTTTGTGAACTGGATCATGTCGGTGCAGCCGTGCTCCTTGAACGAGCAGGGCATGGTCATGCCACCGAGGATGCGCTCCATGGCATAGCTGCGGAAGTCGCTGAGCTCTCCACACAAGCTGCATTCGTAGTCCAAATCTTTGCAGCACCCAAAGCATGTGATATGGCCCTGGGTGCACTGCAGACGAAAAGAGAAAAACATAAGCACACTTGGTGTTACTGAAACAAGAACAGGAGTGCACAAGCACCATGCACCATTGGGTTTACCACTGCTGATAGATGTGTGAAATACTATCTAACGTGATTTTGGCGCAACCCGTAGCAACTTCGTGCATGTAAAGTACATCTACCAATTGATAATGGACCTCCTAAACTTCAACCAAAACTCCGCTACCTCACATATATATAACTTTCGCACTAATAACAGTTTGTTGAATCTGGGTTCACTCAGTGATCCAGAGAGTTGATACTGCATAGGCCAAGATTTACAATGCATCATAGATGTTGGTCAAGCCACAGGAGATAATACATACCCCCAATGGGCTAGATAACATCAAGGACAATGAAATGAGTTGTTACCAATATGTCCACATCTTAATGTATTATGTTTTCTAATAACATTCAACCAGTTCTAAAGAAATCAGAAGAAAATAATCAAAAATCTAGGAGTAGCATCCTGACCAAAACATCAGATTTGTTACAAGTGAACTATCAGAAATAATACAGCAACACCAACATATAAAACATCGATTAGTGGCAATACTGAGTGAAACCCAGCCGCGAGATTTGTGGGCGTGTGAAAAAAATAAAACATAAAGTGTCAATAAGTCATGGCACAAAACTAAATTGCAAACTATATGTACTAGTAAAACAGAGTAAATATTCGACAAGTGGATATTATTTCGTCAGCAACAGTTATATGTACCTCGAAAAGAGGTGGAACCAATGATTTGCAACAAACAGAGCATTCCAGCAGCTTGAGGTCTAAGGTGACAGTGATCTTCTTAGCCTTCTTCGCGGCGCTGCTCCCGGTCGGCCCGAACCTTTCCGTACGAGGCTTCTGTAGATAGCACCCAGCCAAATACAAAGTTATTGATCAACACAAGACTAAGCTATAGCGCAACCAAGCAGAAAAGAAAAGCATGTATGGTCGATGTTTCAGAGATTCCATGGCCCTCCAGAAGTCCAGATCAATATCTGATACAGGACACCGCCAAAATGTTCCCAGCAAAAAGCAAAGTTATTACCGAACACAAGAGATTGCAATGTCGACGAAGCAGAAAAACACGGATCGATCTTTCAGAGATTTCAAGGCTCTCTAGATGTTCAGATTTTGATATAGGAAATTACCAAAATGTTCAATTAGCAAGCCAAGATTCGACCAGACCCATAGAAATCAGCATTCCCGCGACCCTGTTATGCGAAGACAAGGGCTTAACTCGATTTTCACTAAAACCTAACTAAACCTCCGGCAACGCCTACACCAACGGCGGGCGGCGATACCACTAACGCCTCCAACTATTCGGCGCCGCCGTCAAGCCACCGCCTGGACAACCCCGGTGAACCCGTCGTCGGCGTCCCGAAAGCAAGCCGCGCATTCACCATACACGACCGGTCTTAAAATACTCCGCGGAATAAGCTAGTGCCAGATCTGAAGTCCTGATACGACCCACGAACCCTATTCTACTCCGCACGCAGTGGATCGTGGCGGCGGTGCTGGAAGATAAACTGCACGCGGATCAGAGGAAGAAATGCGTGGGATATTCACACTGATCATGGTGGATGATCAATCTCCCAGCTGGTTCTTCTGAATCCGAATCCCGTCGACGTCTGTGCGGTTAAATGGCATGTGTCCGTACTCCGCTGGCCGTAAACTTCTTATACTACTTGTGGAGGACTATATTATGACTCAAAAGATAATTTGGCAGTCTTATTAAAAAAATAAAGATATCTTTTGGTTTTCCTAGCAGAAATGATATCAATTGTATTAGTCTATTGATTCGCGGGTTCTAAAGTGGGTCCAACTTAGCTGTAGCCTGTAGGATCTTTTCATTAATTCCCCCTGTGTAAAAGTAGAAAGTAGTCAAAGTGAATTTTAATTCGCTCTTTTAGAGTATCTCCAACCGGATTTGGCTATTTTGGCCCTAAATATTGGTGGAAAGGTGCAAACGTTTTCATCGATAACACCGGCCAACCCCAAAAGTTTTGGTCTTGCACCAGTAAGTTAGTCACCCCCTCCAATTACACCACTTCAATCCATTCGGTAGATCATAATCAACAACACACAAAATAGGCAACACAAAGGATAGCAAAAATTCATCAGACAATTTTCAACGCGTGGATCAGCGCACGCTCCCTGAGGACGGCCAAGGAGGTGTTACAATAGGGTCTCGCGAGTTTATAGATACGCTCGGCCAAGGAGGTTTTATGTGTAGGGTTTAAACTATGAAGGCGACGTAATGGTGTCGCGCCGGGTTTATGACAGCTTGATCTTCAGGGTAGATGTCTTCTGGTATATATATAGTCTTATGTACATGTTTCTCCTTGTACTTAGAGTTTCCTCTTTAACTTGTAGGAAAATTTTCATCTCATAACCTTCCTTCAATGTAGTCTGTAGCAAGGGTATATTCCGAAAGTTTTCGTGCAGCCGGACAAGTCAGGTAGGTTGGAACTTCTTGAGGAGGACCGCACGGCATGGTGTGCCTTGAACATCCTGGGCTAGAAGTGGTGAAGGTACATTGAACACTTTTCTTTGACATCGTGCTTGCGGTTTGACATGGCAGATGGAGCATGTTCACCCCATAGAGTCTGACTCTAAGGAGAAATCGCCGACGAACCCTAGTGGTCGGGCATGACCAAATCCATTAATGACTCCAAGCAACCTCGTGGATGATGATCTTGTTCATTGGTAGACGTTGGAGGGGAATAGGTCGATCCGCCACCACCATCGGTTGGCGCCCGGACATGTCTTGAATTATGGCGGAGGAAGGAGGAAGAAGATAGTACCCGATGCTATTTCAATGGTGAGAGCATAATCAGATACAATTATAATGATTTAGACTCCGAGTAGGACGAGTTACTGTATGACCAGCGGCTTAGTTTTGTTTGAACAATGCTCGGTTGAAAGATGTAGTATTTGTATTATGCTTAATTATGTTGGGTTTTAGCTATGTTTGTGAAACGATCGAAGAGGTCAACTAGAGGGGGTGAATAGGCGATTATGAATTTTACTTTATTTTATTAATTTCGGGATAACTCAAATATAAGTTCTCTACATCTTGCAACTATGTGAGAATGCTATATGATGAGTATGATACAAGCTAGAATACAAGATGTACAGGTAAGCAATACTAGAAACAAGTAAGTTAAGGAGGTTTAGAGGTAACCATACAATGACACAGAGATTTATCCCAGAGTTCACTTCCCGAAGTAAGTGCATCCACGTTGGAGCAGCGTGGAGTCACAAGGATTCCCAAATCGCCATCATTGGCACACTATAATATCCTTCATTCCTCCCCAATGAGGAGTGTCACGAACCACTATGTGTTGTCCTTGAAGGCGGCAACCAAACATTTACAAACATGGTTGGGACATGACTCCATTTAATTGGAGGCTCCCAACAAGATCCCAGAGGCTCTCAAAACTTCGGGGACTACCATCCCGTCTAAGAGTTCAATGAACCCAAGAGAAACAAGTTCCAAAATGGAATGAAGAGTAAAATCAAATTCTTTCGGCGGAAGCGTAGATCTAGATCTTCTCACCCTAACCCTACAAGGGCATGAGGTTTGGTAGGCTAGGATGAGAGATCTAGGCAAGCGAAGCTAATCGACAATAGAGGAGATAGGAAGTCCAGTCGTAGACAACTCTTGGGAAGAACAAGGCTTTATGTATGTCCCATAAAAACTAATTGTTGTAGGAAACTTACCTTCAAGTCTCCGACCTGGAGAAATATGTCGGCTGGGTGCATATTCATGGTGGATGATTGATCTCCCTCAGTTCTACTGAATCCAAAACTCGTCGAACTCTATGCGATTGTTTTCCGTAGCAGCAGCTTTCAATGGAGAAAATGGTCTATGTGCGCACTCTGCTGGTCCTAAACGTTTTATACTACTAGTAGAGTACTATACTTTGGTTGGAATGACAATTTCTGCGCCACGTGGTCGTCCATTTCGCCGAGATCGGCTCATCGCCGAGTGTTTTATGTGGTCTTTGCCGAGGGTCTTATCTTCGCCGAGAGCTTTATCGACCATGTCCCAGCGAAGTTTCGTTTTGCCGAGTCCTCTGGTCTTCGCCGAGTGTCGTCTACGCTGTGCCGGCGTTGGCGGTCTTCGCCGAGTCGCCCCGACATTTTGCGCTCGGCGAAGCCGAGACCACTCGGCGGAGAGCGATTTTCCCGTAGTGTATCAGGGGACAGCTAGTGCTGCGCGTGTAGCACTTCGTGGTTTTCTTGCTGCAATTTGCTATGGCCATGGTCCTGTGTAGAACAGGGATTGGTTCTGTGGTCATCAGCAAAACAAGGTTCAAAAGCTCAACGGAACTCTCAGCTATAGGTCCATCTAGCTGCTATGAACAAAACAAACAAGGCACTCCGCTCCCCGAAAACTGTCCTGCCAGAGTGCCGGCATGCATGAAAAATGACAGACTGCTTGTTCTTGCTTCACCGAGCTCAAGAATATACGCACATGAACACAAACTGCAAACGCACAATTTTGGATTTACACAAGTACTCTCTGCCATGCACCAGAGCTCAAGAATCACAACACTCCAAGAATTAGCTTCTGCGGTGTAAACCTTCATGACCTGGGTGTGTTGGTTGGCCTGTTTACGCATACAATTGCCTTCAGCTTAGCTAACATGATCCTGACAGCAGATGTACACACTACACAGGTTGAATCCATGCACGCATTCATAAGACAAAAGCACAGTTGGCAGTGAAGCAATCCATAACATTATGATCATATTGTTTAACTTCGACAAAACAAGAGAAGATACCACCAGTGGCAGTAACCAGACAGACACGTCTCACAAGAACACGAGATAGAATATAGTCTCAATATTCATCTACCAAATGGGAGTTCGACAACTGAATGGCATGTAGAAAAGACTCATTTCTTCAGCTCGATGTACACTGGAGAATCCTGGGGAGACCACATGGTGTCCGAGACGAACAGCGATGCTCCCGCCTGGTAAGGCCTCGTCAGACATCCGACGCTCTGCGTCTCGCCGGACAGACAGAGGACGCCCGTCCGCGTGTACACCTGGATCTTGTACTTGAAATCATCCATCCCGGACGGCTCACTGGGGAGGTGGATCACCGACAGAGCGCACCCTGACGGCACAGTCCAGTCGACAACCAGCAAGAACACCGCCCCATTACTGGCGACAAAGCGGACCGACTCCCCATTGCGCATCTTCAGGGGGCAGAAGCTGCCGGCTACGACATTGGTGTACTGGACCGTAGGATGCTGCAGGTTGATGTGGTCACGCAGGTACCGGCGGGCATAGGGGCGGCAGCCGGGAATGGGGCAGTAGCATGGGGCGTGGATGCAAGACTCCTCATGGGCCAGCTTCTCCGTAAACATGATCATGTCGGTGCAGCCGTACTCCCTGAACGAGCAGGGCATGGTCATGCCACCAAGGATGCGCTCCATGGCATGGGAGCGGATGTCGCTGAGCTCGCCACAGAAGCTGCATTCGTAGTTCAGATCTTTGCAGCACCCAAAGCATGTGATATGGCCCCCGGTGCACTGCAGACCAAAAAGGAAAAACAAAAGCACAGTTAGTGTTACTGAAACAGGAACGGGAGTGCACAAGCACCACGCACCACTGGGTTTGCCACTGCTGACAGATATAGGACATATGAAGATCTGCGGTGATTTTGGTGCAAACCATAGCAACTTCGTGCATACAAAGAACATCTACAATGGACCTCCTAAACTTCGGCTAAAACTCTTCTACCGTACGACTTTCATGCTAGTAACAGTTTGATGAATGTGGGTCCACTCAGTGATCCAGAGAGTTGATAGATACTGCATAGGCCAAAATTTACAATGCATCATAGATGTTCGTAAAGCCACAAAGATAATACGTACCCCAATGTACTAGAGAACATCAAGGAAAATGAAATGAGTTGTTACCAATATGCGCACATCTTAATATATATTTTTTCTACTAACATTCAACCAGTTCTACTGAAACCAGAAGAAAATAGTCAGAAATCTAGGAGTAACATCCTAACCAAATCATCAGATTTGTTACAAGTGAATTATCAAAAATAATACAGCAACACCAACATATAAAACATCGATTAGTCGCAATACTGACTGAAACCCAGCCGCAAGATTTGTGGCGTGTGAAAAAATAAAACATAAAGTGTCAATAAGTCATGGCACAAAACTAAATTGCTTGTATTCAGATAATACGTACCTAGTAAAAGAGAGTAAATACTCGACAAGTGGATATTATTTCGTCAACTATAGTTATCTGTACCTCGAAAAGTGGTGGAACCAATGAGCTGCAACAAACAGAGCACTGCAGCAGCTTGAGGTCTAAGGTGACAGTGATCTTCTCTAAGGCTGCAGCCTCGCCCCCAGACGTAACCTTAGCCTTCTTCGCGGAGCTGCTCCCGGCCGGCCCGAACCTTTCCGTACGAGGCTTCTGTATATAGGTCCCAGCAAAATGCAAAGTTAGTTACCAACACAAGACTAAGCTATAGCAGCTAAGCATAAAAGAAGATCATGTATGGTGATGTTTCAGAGATTCCATGGCCATCTCGAAGTGCAGATCAATATCTCATACAGGACATTGCCAAAATGTTCCCATCAAAATGCAAAGTTATTGCCGAACACAAGAGATTGCAATGGCGATGAAGCAGAACAACACAGATCGATCTTTCAGAGATTTCAAGGCTCTAGATGTTGAGATCGAAATTCTGATACAGGAGATTACCAAAAGTTTCAATTACCAAGCAAGTTTATCCTCGACCAGACCATGGAAATCAGCATTCCAGCGATACTGTTTGCAAAATCACTTAAAATTGGGGCACTGTTATGCGAACACAAGGGATTAACTCGATTTTCCACAAACCCTAACTAAACCTCCGGCCTGCCGCTCGCTCTCCACGCCCAGCGGCGAGCTCCGCGCCACCCCTCCTCCTCCTCCGCCGCCGCCTACACCAACAGCGGGCGGCGGTTCCAGCAACGCCTCCAGCTATTCCGCGCTGCCGTCAAGCCACCGCCTGGGCAACCCCGGTGAACCCGTCGCCGGCGTCCCGAAAGCAAGCCGCGCATTCACCATACACGACGGTCTCCGCAGAATAAACTAGTGCTAGATCTGAAGAGCCCAGGAACCCCATTATACTCCGCGCGCGGTGGATCGTGGCGGCGGCGCTGGAAGATAAACTGGATGGGTGTATAGTCACCCTGATCATGGTGGATGATCGATCTCCCGCTATGTTCTTCTGAATCTGAATCCCGTCGAGCTCTCTGCGATGTGTTTTCCGTAGCAGCGGTTTTCGGTGGAGAAAATGGCCTGTGTCCGTACTCCGCTGGCCGTAAAAAGTACTATACTTTTTTACTGAAAAGATAATTTTGGCAGTCTTATTAAAAAAGTTGAACATTTTTTTGTTTTTCTAGCAGAAAAGATATTAATTGTATTAGTCTCTTGATTCGCGGGTTCTAAAGTGGGCCCAGTTTAGCTGTAAGATCATTTCTTAATTTTCCCGTGTCTAAAAGTAGAAAGGAGTCAAGTGAATTTTAATTCGCTCTTTTAGAGCATCTCCAACCAGATTTGTCTATTTTGGCTCTAGATATCTACGGACACACGTCTTCGTCGACACAACCGGCCAACCCCAAAATGTTCTGGTCTTGCACCAGTCACACCCTCAGATTACACCCGGACAATTTTCAACACGTGGATCAGCGCACGCTCCCTGAGGCCGGACAAGGAGGTGTTACAAAAGGGTCTCTCGAACACGGCCCTGTTGCGTTCGATGTCGACGTACGTCGACTCGTTGATCTGCTTCGCCGTCAGAGCTATCCTCGTCTGCAAGTTCAGAAAAACACGTCGACGTCAGCTTACTTCCCAAACATTTTTATGTTCCACCCAAGAAAGAAAGAAAATCTTCAGGCCGACGAAAGCCTGAATTTTTTCCGTCTGATCCTATCAAGCAGACAAGGAAATCACAAAACAACATCATCGATCTGGAGTCCATGTGAATTGGGATGAATGCATGGATTACCTCGACCTGAAGAGAAGACCTAACCGCTGGCCTGATATCAACTCGCCTCGATCGGACTTTGCATCAATCAATACCACATGAATAAAGCTGAAAGGAACAAACACAAGACCAATAAGATTCAATCATCCGACCGCAACAAGAGAGGAAGAAACACGTCGAGAGGATACCACCTATGCAAAGATCGATCTAGCCCTTCGTCCCCCGGACCGCGGCCGCCACGACAAAGATCAAAGTCTAAGTCGCACGCGCCCCCGCACGCGGTATGCTTCACCACCTCTCATATTTATAGGTTGCGGCGGAGGGAGACGTGGGTGGGTGCCAATCCCAACGCCTCTCATCCGTTGCTTGCTGAAGACAAGGAACGACTAGGATGCACCGTGCGGCGGATTGGTGACGTGGACTCGGCTCCTGATTCAGTGCCGTAAGTAGCGATGGGGGAAGGGAGGGATCACGGGGCTTACTTCCTTTTCTAAATGAAAATCAGTTATTTACTTTCCAAAAATTGTGAGATTGGACTCAACTCCTGCTTCATTGCCGTACATAGTCATAGAGGGAGGGAGGGGGGAGGGATCACGGGGGCTTACTTCCTTTTCCAAACGAAAATCAGTTATTTACTTTCCTAAAATTATGAGATTCGACTCAACTCCTGCTTCATTGCCGTACGTAGTCATAGAGGGAGGGGGGAGGGATCACGGAGGCTTACTTCCTTTTCCAAACGAAAATCAGTTATTTACTTTCCTAAAATTATGAGATTCGACTCAACTCCTGATTCATACGTCGTGATGGAGGAAGAGAGGGAAGGATCACGGGGGCTTCCTTCCTTTTCTAAACGAAAAATAGTTATTCACTTCCCTAAAATTGTGAGATTGGACTCGACTCCTGATTCAATGCAGGGTCAGTTATTCACTTCCCTAAAATTGTGAGATTGGTTTCCTTAATTATTGGCAATCCCGTAACTAGTGCAAACCATTTTTTTCAGAGCTAGTGCACATCATTGTTTTGTGCGATGGACAGAGTCGAACAAGGCCATTACAACGAGTAACTCGAATACACAACCCGGGGTAGACACGCACTGGATATCAACTGTGTCATAATCATCTACAAGGTTAATTTCCGAAACAAAAAAATCGCCATGGTCATTCCCCGTTCTCATAGTTTTTGTTGTCACATAGCAAATAACAAGTAAATAGAAAAGGCACAGCTCTAGTGACTACAAGATTTTCAGCGCATAAGTTCAATCAAAGAAGATAGACGCAAGTTGTTAAGATTACAAATGAAACAATTATTAACAACTTCTTGTGATCTCCAGTATTACAGAATATACATGTTACAATCTCGATTGCAAGAGTAAAAACACAAAGATGTGCCAGAAGGGCAGCAGCAATATTGGCTATCCCATGGAAAAGAATAGCTTCAACATCACAACAGAGGAAAGACTTCTCATTCCCAGCTTCACCAAGGTAATGCATTTTCTCAACAACACAAAAAGACCCATCAGCTCAAGCTGCTAGCACTGATAGACAGACCAGTGTCTATACAACATCTCATCTCATCACTACATCAGCACACCTATCCCGCACAGCTGCCCCTTTTGTCCTCTGCCTCGTCTTCTTCAACTCCAGGTGTCGTCTGATCTAAATTCAAACACCACTCATCTAGCAACATATTAGGCCAAACACGACAGACAACACGTACCCTCATTCCGTCCTTGTTGTATACGGTCCCATAAAACAAAAATCCTCAACTCCAGTTCTCCATCGATTGCTTCTCCGCCTGATAGTCACAAACACACTAACATGGGGCACAAAAGAATGTTCAAGAATGACCATCATGAGTGTCCATGGCTTTGTATACTACAAACATGCGAGATGGCCACAATGTGTTCTACTAAAACTTGGTGAGCATGTAGATTGTTCACTAGATCGTATCGAATAAATGGCAAGAGACTTTACAAGCCAAAGCTACTGTTAGATGCATCGTTACACTAAAGTTACACTGTCGGTCACTAGTATGCCTAGTTAATCAACATTGAGCGTTCAAGCTAGTGGATAAAATTAACATCCAGTGAACATGGAATGTCCAAGAGCTAAAAGCCTAAAACTTTAGTATCGAGTGATAAAAGTAAGCTATATGTGCAGTATCGGCTTCGGTGTCGTCGACCATCATTGGGTACTGAAACTGACATGAACGAATATAATCTAGGTATTGTTGCCAGCGGATACAGACAAAAATACCAGGAACCAGCCCAACACTAACTAGGATGGACAATCACTTGCCTTACAAGGCGGCGAGTGGCAGCCTAACACTACAGGATGTTGAGGTAGAAACACTCGTTCCGAATGATATGTAAATAGGGCATCATTTCCCCATTCCTGGAATGCAAATACTGAATACTCGCCTAGAAGCTCAACCTTATGAGAGATTGACAGTAGCATCATATTCAACACAATTTGAACAAAAGGTGTATTGTGCTGAATTTTTTACTACCTCGTGTGGTGTGTCACAGGGGCATACAAACATGTCGTCCTGATCAACAATGGCTAGCAAAACACACACACGGCCATGACCCAGAGCCTAGCAAAACAATGGCTAGCACAACACACACACACACATGGCCATGACCCAGAGCCTAGCAATTATAGAAGCAAGTAGAGGAGAGAACCAGAAACTCACCTAAACACAGAAGCGTCGAAGAAGCCCGAAAAAGTAGGATGCAACAAACTGCTAGGTACAAAATGTAGTGTCAATATGGATTTTTAAAATAAGTAAAGGTGGTCTGCAGGAAAAAAGATAGTTATTGATGTATGAGTTTATTGCTCTCAGTGGGCACTATCAAATCAGGTCCCGAATCTTCTCTTTGTGGTTGTTGTACTAATATTTAATTTAAACATGGTAATTCTATAAAAAAGACTTGGCCATCGCTTCCAAAAGACAAGGTAATGCATTTTCTCAACAAAAAAAGACCCATCAGCTCAAGCTGCTAGCACTGATAGACAGACCAGTGTCTATACAACATCTCATCCTCATCACTACATCAGCACATCTATCCCGCACAGCTGCCCCTTTGTCCTCTGCCTCGTCTTCTTCAACTCCAGGTGTCATCTGATCAACAATCAAACACCACTCCTCTAGCAACATATTAGGCCAAACACGACAGATATGTGTTCCCTCAACAAATCTGCGTATTGGCCTGCATGGTTAGATATTACAACCGTTAGGAAGCAATTGAAATACTATTGCAAGCCCATGGTGATGTCAGTGAACAAAGTCAATTGCTGAGTATGAACAAACAATTCATACCACCGAGCAAGTATGATAACTCTAGTTAGTAAAGAAACACGAGTTGTGATCGGGGCATGACTTCTAGTTGCCGTATTAATTCCAACAATAAGGGCAGTAGGTATTGGAGTTACAATTCAGCTACTCATCTGTCACTTGAATGACATGGTCATTTTGTCTAGTGTCTGAATAAACTGGTTGTTAGTGTCTTTGGTTTGTACCCAAATCTACCTGATATAGTTTCCAACTTAACCTCACCTGTTCAATTAAATCATGGGTAAGAGCTCCAGGAGCAGTCACCTCATCCAGAAAAGCTGATCTGTTGCAGGTAACATGATCAAACTTGCTCCTTTCTTGCATGGGAGCGTCCATGAGATCCCAAAGATCGTAGAGTTGACCAGCAAGCTGTTGAAGCTGAGAAAAGAAAACAATCAATTGGTGATATTGCTCAGATTTTAAGAAAGGACTAAGAAATGTGTTGATTCTACATTGCTTAGCCTCATGTTTTTATCTTCCTGAGTGTGGCTACTGTCTGCTCAAGTTGTGTATCGACGTTGATGCTCTTGCAGTCATTAGCAATTGAGTCATCCAGACTGGAATGAACTTCAGTCACTGTGCTGAGAAAATCCATCCCCAAGACGGCACATAGCAGGTTTCTCCACCTTTTGGTGCTTGTCAAGTTATGCTTCAGATCAGCTCCAGCTCCACTTCCTCTCCTTCATGAGGGCACGACATGCTGCTCCGCCGCATCTGACTTCCAACGTAGGATCACTGATAGTCCAGGCAGACAGCCAGACACTGATCACTCGCGCCGCTGGACGCCACCGAATCGATCACTTTGCAGGTCGTGTATCTGCTTCGTAAGCTTGTCCCCACGGTCAGAGAGCTTGTAGCCGAGGCAGAGCATTACCGCCACCGTTGTTGTGGCACCATGAATTCGCTGCCGTCATACGACGGCAGTAGCCGAAGACCGGTCAGACCTACAACCGCGTGCGAGGCACAGGAGGCCGTGGCTAGAACAGCACCACTACCACCGGAGCCAGAACGGCTGGGTCACGCCGGATCCGGCGGCCATGGCTCCTCCCTATCAAGCTCCAGCTCCACTCCCCTGTAAAGGATGGATGAACATAACCATTGATTAATATAACAAGCCCACAGAGTAAAAAATCGAATGGGATAAGGAACAGAATCAGGATGTTATAAATGATACTTTCATTATATAGTAACACTAGAAAACAGGGACCATCATGTTGAACTTAAGGCGAGAAAAAATGTACTTTCTAATCAAGGTGGACTAGCATTGAATAACTCAATTAGGGCACACAGAGCAGTTTCAACTAGTGGGATAACTAATGATAGCATGCCAAAATAGTCGATAGAAAAAAAACTGACAAAGTGCAGGGTACGCCTGCATGCAAAGCACCACCTAGGCTTTGCATGCCAGTTTTTTACAGCATGTGCAGTAGGGGAAGATGTGCCAGCTGGGTAGTTACTCCCAGGTCTGGGTAGCTAGTTCAATCTGACTACCAGGTAAGTGCAAAAGTAAATGGAGCAAACCTGTACAAGTCCAAAAGTAAATGGAGCAAACAAATTCGCAGTTTCTCAAACAAAACAATTCAAAAAGTTTTTCGTTTATCTCGAACTATTTAGTAAACATACCCGATTGATCTAGCTAGATGTGATAAAAGCAATGGTGCAACTATAATTAAATCAACATTGAAACGTATGACAGTGCCATATTTTATATTATAGTTCACCGGCTCAACAGCCGGAGCACAATACAACCACTGGGCAGAGCAAAAACAGGAGTACATGAGACCAAGGGATGGAGCATAAATCACCTGAGAGGATTTTTGATCGCTGCTGCGGTTGCGACGCTCTGAACTCTCCACCATTGCAGCACGGCAGCGAATAGCAGAGGCCAGCCCGTACTGCATCAACACCATGTGCGCCAGATGCATTAACCATCCATAAGGACAAGAGGATAAGTTTCAGCACGAAGCAACTCTATAGAAAAACAGAAAGGGAATGATCGATCAAGTTCAGTTGTAAGTTCTTTACCTCCTTGTCGCTCCCAGCAGCTGCACCAGGTAGACGTATGGCATGGGAATAGTGAGGCATCCTGTTCAGTTGAGGATGCTCTTCTCCATGACAACAATCTGCTGAGACGATGTGAATGAAATCATTGACCTACAAAACACACACAAGCAGATTAACGCTTAGGTACAGAATTCAAAGTTGGTTCACACGCGAGTAGATAAAACTCACAGGTTTCTACTTGGAAGAATGCAAGTAATCATCCATTGTGATAATATGAGTAGTGGACACAAGCTGAGCCTGCTTCCTTGTACAAAATGCAGACTTTCTAGACACGAACCCTCCAAACAGCTAAAAGCCTAAAAAATGCTCAATGGAGAGAGAAATCAGTGTTCTGGATTTGAAACTATTTTAAACTGTTGAATGACTCTAGTTTGTCATTAGTGGTGACAGTAACTGGTGAGAGCAGTAACTACTATGACCTCCAAATGTTTATAGAGGGTACTAATTAACCCAAGGCGACAATAAGCAACAACCAGCCAGTACTTATCGAAAAGCAAAAATTATCAACAACAGTCAGCTAGCTAGCAAATCATGGGCAGCAGCACTGATATGTATTCAAAAGGCAACTTATTAAAGTTTGAGGTTCTGCTTTCATGTATTCATCCAGAATCCAGCTAAATCCATGTTTGTTCCAAAATGGTAAACATAGTGGCAAGAAGGGGGAAGAATTAGTTCTCCCTCTACTCACATATACGTTCACAGCCAAGTGGTCATATATATCTAGCAGATACATTGTTGTTATTACAAGCTAGCTAGAAGGTAAAACAATTCTGGAATTTCAGATCTATGTGTAAGATTCGAATCTGAAGAGAGGAGGTTACTGCAGCAGCAAAATACGTAGACAGGGCAGCTACAGGCGGCGGCACTGTGAATAAAAAAAAAGGTGGATTTTTTTTCTACAAGCGGAAAGTGTCCTGCAAGATGGGTTCGTCCTGCAACAGGATGCTCTGGAGAGGAGAGGTCTCACCTTGTTTCCGATGCGTTGGTACGGATCTCGTAGTGCCTGTGTGTGCTGGTGGGCTCTCCCCTCCGTGGCCTCGCCGGACTCGGGGAGGCAAGCTGGTCAGAGGAAAGCAGCCGAAGCGGCCGTGGTTGCGGTGCGGTGAGTGCAGCAGCGTCACAGGACAGCGGTAGCGCCGACACCGTCCTCGAGAGCACGGACGGTTGGTGATTTGTGAGGCATCGTGGCGACGACGACTCTCCTTGGTCACTTGGCATCTGCCAATAGAACATGGTGCGTATTCAGTTTAAAATGATCCAGCATGAAGAGAAACACGACGTCAGAACTAAACAT
This sequence comes from Poa pratensis, assembly GCA_947311845.1. Classification (NCBI taxonomy): domain Eukaryota; kingdom Viridiplantae; phylum Streptophyta; class Magnoliopsida; order Poales; family Poaceae; genus Poa; species Poa pratensis. The sequence goes on along the minus strand of CAMZMU010000106.1, from coordinate 32,608,612 downwards.
GCAGATCAATCTCAAATAATATTTACAAGAATTAGAAATTTTCCTATGTAAAATACATAGCACACTACTAACCTACATCTTGTTTTATTATATCGAAGAGTGAGAGGGCTACCGTTATCGTTTTTGGCTTCCTGACACAATTAATCCTACTTGTTTGCTACATGCAAAGCATCTTTAATTAATTGCCACCACTTGCCATAGTAAGTATCCTATTTTGGTTGATGCATAAACTAGCAGCTGTATACTAGGAGACTTGTCTCCACACGGTTGGCAAATACCAAGTTGTAAAACAGCCTGGCATAAACAGACAGGCAGCAAGCACAACAGATTTTGCACATTAATACCAGTCGATTTGAGCGTGACCAAGGAGGTACATTTGGATGTTGATGTCGACGAGCTACTGAACGACGGCGTCAAGGTTGCCACGGTAGGCCTTGGCGAACAGCTTGCTTCACCTTGCAGGCGCCCCGCGCCTTGGGAGTGAGAAACACATGCTGCTTCCTGGCTGGCCCGATCCCTCCCTGGTGAAAAGCATGGCACCAAAATTCAGTCAACTCCAATACAAGGATTAGGGTATGTCTTAACTCTCAACAGCAAGATAGTAAATGGCAACATCAGCCCAGTGCAAGAGAAAAGTCCCAAAAATTAGCATGGCTTTAAGTTGCACCCCTTTCTCCTCATCTGCAGAGTGATGGCACACTGCAGTGTTGGTTGTGCCTAGTGAAGCTACAGTAGCATGTCCCTAATTCAATGAGGATCTAACCTACTATTAAGGTAGAATTCAATGGAAAGCCCAAGAAAATCTGGTATGGAGTAATTAATTTCCAGATCAATATCTTGCTGAATCGAGAATTGGAATCAGCGATTCATATGAAAGATTTATATTACACAAATCACCTTCAAAAGTTCAGGAATGCACTAGGAATGCCGCTGTCCCCTCCTAAGAGGAGACATGTGCTCCTTGCAGCGTGTGGCGGGTCTCGCGTCGCCGTCGCCGCCGTCGCGTCCTTATGGCAGCACCCCGTCATAGGCGTGCATCACCCTCCAGACAACCACGGCCATACGCTGTCACTGGTCAGCCACCTCGTTGTCTTCCCGTGTCAGTGCCTGCATACAGCGAAACGATTCGAATTAAGAACATGTATTTAACAGTTCATACACAAAGCATAGCTGGTTCTGAACGTGAAAAGGATTAACTTGCTCATTGCAGTGACATGATTACAAGATATAAGTATACAACAAAACACTGCTCGAATTATGAAAACAGGGCACATGTTAGTTGCTAACAAGTAAGAGGGAAAGAGATGTCATTGTCTTCACTCGACGAGATGGGTTAGCATGGATTATCCCTAATTAGCTATGGTAATTTTCTCTGTAAAGACAGTATACGGATACCAAGCAACCTTGGTGATTTTCTCCATAAAGAGAATATATTGGTACGTACCGGAGGGTGGTAATCTGACATGCTTGTAAACAAAGAAAACTGAATATGAGCGAGTGTTTACATGACTGATTGTTGTGGAGAGGAGAATAAAGTGGTTGGGTTTTGGGGATGAGTGAATGTGGGATTGTGGGGGAATCCCCACTGGTACTTGATGGCGATCCACAATTTGATTCATATTTCAAATCCAAAGCTACAACAAGAATAAGATAAGCAAGCAGTGCTGCCTATAGCTACTCGATCCATCAGGTAGCTGCTAATTACATTGTAAAAACAGACCCAGGTTTCCTTGTTTCTTTCAATCACAGCTTAATTACATGTTATGATGATTGCTAATTACCCAGCTCAAGTGGAGTGCATCTCGTAATGCCAGCCATCTATAACCATGACACCTCTTTGGTAAAAAGTGTAATCGGAAGAGGGACATGACCTTGATGAGTCGACGGCAGTGATGGAATGTCGAATAGGTGCTGGAACAGTGGGCGTCGTGCTCCGAGAACTTGTGCATAATCTCCATCATCTCCTTCTGCTGCGCTGCTTAGCCAAGAAACGATGTTTCAGTCAGATTGAAATGGAGGAAGGAGGGATTAGGTCTATTGTTTGGGTTTGGTTAACACACCTGGAGCCGGAGCAGGGAGCGGCAGGTCCACGGGCTGGTCGTCATCGGTGACAGAGTGCAGCTCGGCGGCGCTGGAGAGCTCCATACGCACGGTCCAGCCGGTCACCTTGCAGCGCCACCGCCAGCCGCCGCCGCCGCCGCCATGGACGCCCCAAGATCTTAGCTTCTAGGGTTTGTGGTGGGGCTGCGATTCGGTGGTTCGACGCAGTGGAATCGGTAGAGAAGGAGGAGGAGGGGCCGGGCCGGTGGTCGGCGGCGCGAGAAGTCGCCGGAGCAGGCCGGGATAGACCGGCGACGGAGGCAAATGAAAGGGGATCGGAGGCGGCGCTGAGAGAGGAGAGGAGAGGCTGCTCTATCGCGTGCGTTTCTGTTGGATGGGATGGCCCAAATATCCCGCGCCTAAATATCGGGTCAAAACACAAAATGATCCCGCGCTTGATTTACTCGCCGATTGACTCAATCATCAAGAAACAAGATCCACTGATTGTTCCGAAATTTTGGGATTTTTTACTTATCACGTATACAATCAGTGCACCTGTGCACGCATGTAGGTACACCTTGCATGTGTTCTAAAAAAAATCTGTATGGTGTAGCTAACTAGCTAAATGTGACTTACATGGCGTCATGCATGCGCCTACCACAACGCCTCACGTTTTGCAACATCAACAAGATCTCTCTAACAAATTTTCCGTCGAGCCGCAAGTGGTGTTGGAAGCTACCTTTCGCTGACGATAGCAGAGTCAAGACCGCACCACATGCTGCAGTCAAGCGCAAATCGAGACGACGTCCTCAAGCCGAGATGCAAAACCCTAGGTGTTCCTCTAAGAACCTCGAGACACAAAGGAGGGAAGACCACCAGAAGAACCGTTCGAGGGGGTATGCATGCACACACAAAGCACAGGAACACCGAGGAACGCCTCCCGCGCGATTAGACGGCATTCGATAGTCGATAATATGCGGCAACACTAAATTGTTGTCGGGAGCCGTTAGACAACACTACATGATCAGGACTATGTAGCACCGAAGTCTCGCGGCTGTAGAGGGGTACTCTATTCGGACACGGGGGGAGACCAGGTGCGGGTGGGATTTTTTGGCCCACTTTAAGCCCTTTACCGAGTGTCAAAACTCACACAATGCGCTTTGCCACGACATTGTTAGGTCAGCGTCAAAGTTGCCGATCACTGGCGTTCTACCTTCTACGACGCCCGTCACCAAGGACACTCGTATCTTTCCCGAGCCTTTCTATTGAGGATGCCGGTCACCGTGCAAGAAAAGGACACCTCTAGCAATGCCAAACCTAGCAACATCGTTTTCCTTCTAGAGAAAATACAACATGCCTTTTATAAATCAATTTTTTTGTGGTGCACGCACCAAGGAGCTAAGCATGACCATCATCCGCAGTGGCGGAGACAGGCCCCAGGCCACCCTGGCCATCGCCCGGGGCGTGGCTGTGGTTTTCTTCGTTGTCTGTAGCTACAGTACCGTACTGTAGCGTATTGTAGCTACAGTGCTCTGAAGGTGGCCTGGGGCGTCAGCTCGTCTGGCTTCGCAACTGATCATCCGGAGAAAAAAACATATGAAAACCTAGACCAACCAGGCATATGGTTAAATATGGCCAATAATATTTTCTTAAAACATGTATTGTAAATAATATTATATTGCGTCGGCGTTGCCACTTTTGCTATTATCAAAGAAGCATGCATGATTACCGGTTGTACTTTTGGACAATAGAAATCAAATCCTAGATTAGACATCACATGTGTATATCACATATGAGGAACTTCTGATACTTATGTTGCCAAAATTTAAAATCATTACTAGCTATTCGGATATTAAATATATAAAAAATCAAAACTTAGTTGATAGAGCACGACCTCGTTCATGGATACAAAGGTAGGTCGAGCACATGAAATAATATGGAGTATATTTTTAAAACATAAAATATCAAAAGAAATGTATTACACGTATAATAATTAATAGACGAAATAAGTGTAATAAATAAATATCGAGTTCCGTGGTGGTCGGTCGTGGAGTAAGTCCGCCACGGTTGGTTTCGACCACTACGGAAGCAACGTGCCTTGGAGAAAATATCGATGACTCGACAACTGCCCTCATCAAAATAATGTCAGTCTCTTCTAGAATTTATCGACGACCCCACAACCACCCTCACCCAAATAATGATTGTATCTCCTAGAGTTATCAGCGCCGTTCCTATCGCCATTCCCTTCCGACCCTGACCTATCTGACCATCTTCCTGCAAATTACACTACCATTCTACCTCGCCGCCTCTATTATTTAATGTTATTTCCTTTAATATTCTTTAGTTTCATCCTTATAAACATGTGACGGCCAAGGACACTCTTAGTGTGTAGGATTTTGTTTGTGTCTCTTGCTCGAGCCATTCTATCTAGGATATCGGTCGTCGTTGTTGCCGACATTCCCTTCCGACCCTGACCCATCCGACCATCTTCCTACAAATTACACTACCATTCCACCTAACCGCCTCTATTATTTCATGTCATTTGTTTTAATAATCTTTATTCTTGTCCTTAGAGACATGTGGTAGACTACTATTAGTGCCTATTATTTCACGTGCCTTGTGATTTTTAGTATACCGGAGTGATACCCCGCGCGTTGCAGCGGGTATCTCTTGGAAATTCTATTGCATGAATCAAAGCATATAAGATGTATCATACATGAAGTTGTCTATATGGACATATTCGATTTGCATCAACAGTTCCGAGGCTAGATATAAAATGTTGATGTGTTTGATAGATTATATTGATGTTGCATGTAAATTAGTTTAAACCGTAAGTAAGATGAAATAAACATGCTGGAGAAACCAATAATGTCGATAAATTGCTTGAAGATATGCTATGCATGTTCCGCGTAAAGTTTTTGGAAATTACTTAAATGGTTACATATAAAAGAGCACTTAATAGTTACATGTGTTCTCATAATGAAAACTTGAATCGATTAAAAACTAAAATAATTTTGTGTTAAAAAAGAATGATGTATGATGTTAGTCAAACGATGATGTGGAAAATTGGGTGGCTAAAGTAATATATGCTAATAAATGTTAGTGGGATGAGGTGGATACTTAAATGGTTGGTAAGATGGATGAGGTGGACACTTTATTGGTTGGAAAGATGGATGTTGTAGGGATAGCTTGCATGTTGAGTTAGAAGATAATTAATGCATGTTATTGGGGTTTTGCTTTATAAGAGGTATAGATGTGAATTGATATTTTATGCATGAAGAAAATGAATATTTCATTCATGATACTTTGTTACTCCCCCCTCTCACCACATGTCTTGTAGCCCTCTCGCCAAGCTCTCCCATAGTTATTTCACCATGCCACCACTGACACCAGTTTCCCTATTGGTCCAAGAAGTGGTTAGAGACGTAATCGATGACGACCAAACGATGGTCATGGTCATCGGTTATTATCCAATAATATCTTGGATACCGATGACAATGAGACGTCACACGAAATGAAGGTAGTAGCTATGATTCTATGCATAAAGTAATAACGTGACAAACAAGAAAACACATAAAACCATAGGGAATAGATGTCTCCTAGCATAAAATAACAACGCCCAACAAGGAGAAATTGGCTTTTACGCGAAGATTGCTAATTGGGTGGCGTTGTTCTCGTGTGTAGCAACCAAACCCTAACCAACTTTCGTCGGTGCTTCCAGCGGTTGTCAATGGGGTGTTGGCAAGACCCCGCTATCGTGCACCTCCGTGGGAAGCTCCAAAACCGGGGTGGCGACATCGACCTGTTCGGGGAAGGTGGTGATGCATCTTCCCGGACATCGATGTAGCCGTCACCATCCCACACCCTAAGCATTGACGTGGTGTGCCTTCTAGCCTAGGAAATGATTTTTTTATTGATCTTACAAACATAAAAATCATCTCTTTTTGAAAGCCGCTTAGTTAATTAATTAATCTTTTGATTTTTGTTTCAAGCGCACCTGGGAATTGTACCGAAGTGAGAAATGACGATAATTTTCTTTTTGATATTTGCCTTTTTAGGATTTTGGTATATGTATCTTGGATAGACACGTGCTTGTTTTGCAAATTGCTCAGCTCTGGTTACCGTCGACATATTTATTGAAACGGGACACCTTACTTGAATTTCACGACACGGGAAATATATAGCTAGCTAGCGATCCGTTAGGTTATTCGTTCGGCTTTCTTCTATAGGAAGTTTTGGTTTTTTTTTTTTGCGAAATATAGGAAGTTTTGGTTGATCTGCTCCATATATATCCGTTTTAGGTTGTTTGTGTAAGATTGCGGAATATCGATTATATTGCTTGATTCTAGATTGATTACAATGAGCCACGGTGAGCTGTATATAAAGGGGTACAAGACTTGGAGACTACGAAACCTATTAGAGATTGACTTGGAACACAATCCTAAATTACCAAATATAGCTAAACCGTATTATACTCTAACACCCCCCGCAGTCGGATCGGTAGTGACGCGAACAACTGGAGCGTCGCGGACGGTTTGACTGGAGCTTAATCCGAAGTCGCGAACTAGAGAGGGAGCCGAGGTGATAGCCCTTAATGCCGATGTCGATGTAGCCGAGTTGTGGGTGTTGTCGTCGTGGTCGATGTTGTCGTTTATTGGGAAAGTTGAGGTAGACGTTTTGCTGGAGTTGGTGTAGTCGAGGTAGACGGCACACCTTGCCGAGTTTGCCAGACTCGGGAGCGCGTCGGGGACGAAGGCACGTGCCGGTGTTGCCAGTACCGGACATGCGAAGACAGGGACCACCATGAACCATGCGAGCCAGAGCCGGATAAAGATGCAGAGGAGATCTCCGATCGGTCTGTGCGTAGAGCAGATTTTCCACCATTGTTGCCGGAGTAGACGAAAAGGTTGCAAAAAGTAAATTGAGTAAAAATAAAAATAGAATGCACTCTGGTGGTTCGGTTTGTGGTGGACGAAGACGGCGTGGTGGTTGTTGAAGACGTTTGAGCTTGTAGAGGTAGTAGTTTGTTGGTGTAGATAGTTGTCGGCGAGGTAGTAGATGCCGGGGACGTTCTTGATGTAGAGAACTGTCGGCGACGATGACCACGAGCGTTGTTGGTGCAGCCCTTGTGTTGACGGCGAGGCGTGTACTTGGGACGAGCTTGTCCCGGTCGATGTTGTCGAAGACGACCCGGCATGGTGGCGACGTGGAGTTGCCGGATATGAGTCGACGACGTGTTGGAGTAGAGGCGCACAAGGACGACAGGCGGCGGGCGACGCAATCCGATCTATGATCGGCGAAAGAAGAAGAAACGTCGGTCAAGTGGTCGGCGAGAAAATTTCGATAACTAAAGATCTAATTTACTATTTGCGCGCCCCTGGCGATGAATCTCGCCGGGGGCGGCGCGGCGGAAGCGTTGGTGGCTAAACCCTAGACTGCGGAGCAGATTGCTCTGATACCATGTAAGATTGCGGAATATCGATTATATTGCTTGATTCTAGATTGATTACAATGAGCCACTGTGGGCTGTATATAAAGGGGTACAAGACTTGAAGACTACGAAACCTATTAGAGATTGACTTGGAACACAATCCTAAATTACCAAATATAGCTAAACCGTATTATAGTCTAGCTTTCTTCTCTACACTTGTACGCATAGCTGTGTACGTCAATCTACTATCGGCTAAATTAACTAGTCGTACATGTAGAACCAACTAGCTAATTGCTAGCGTGTTTTTTTATGTGGTACGTACTCATTTCATTCCAACACACATTTGGCTACAAACGAATGTAGTGGCTAGATATATCCGCATTTGGACAAAACCAAATCAACTAATTTGAAACGGAGAGTACCAATTACCAAACGTGCACGCCACAATCTTGCTAGTGGTAGTAGTAGGGCCACGTGGTCGACCAGAAGGCAATGATGATACGCACCTAGATCTAGGTAGCTCCATCGATCAAGGAGCTGCTAGTAGTATGTCGATGCACTTGTTTGTATTGCCCGTCTTATAAAGTGACATGGTTAACTAGGCTATATATATATATATATATATATATATATATATATATATATACCCCTGCTATTCTAGACTCCCTTGTAGAATAAGTATTCTGGTCAACTTTTGGAACTTCCGTTTAAATAATATCTGAACTTCCGGTCGGAACACTTAGATTCGGTGAGTTTTTCTATTGGAGTTCTCAGACCGTTTGTCGGATTGAAGCAAATGATACGCCGTTGGAAAGGTATGAAAAATGCGCACCTTTTTCACTTCTACAAGATTTTGAAATTAGTTACGGTTTTAAAACAAATTTAAATATACGAAACACTGTTTTCACGTATTTTCCTCTTTCGCGTACTGTTTTGGACGCCATTTTCAAACCGTTTGTCGGATTGAAGCAAATGATACGCCGTTGGAAAGACATGAAAAATGCGCACCTTTTTCACTTCTACAAGATTTTGAAATTATTTACGGTTGTAAAGTAATTTTGAATATACGAAACACTGATTTTCGCGTATTTTCTTCGTTTTTGTACTGTTTTGGACGCCATTTTCAAACCGTTTGTCGGATTGAAACAAATGATACACCATTGGAAAGATATGGAAAAACCGCATCTTGACTATCTCAGGTCAATTTTCGTAATTCATCACGGAATAAGAGCAGTTTGAAAAATAAACAATTCTGATTCTGAATTTTTATGTCCAGCGGACAGTATTTTTAAAATTACTTTCAAACCGCTTATCGAAACGTAACAAATGATATTGCGTTGGAAAGATATTGACTAGATGCAACTTTTTCGTATAGAATTTTTTTCGAAATTCTTTACGGTTTGTAATTAATTTTGAAAATACGAAAAACGGAGAAAGGAGAGACATGGGAATCGATTTGAAATTAGCACGTATGTCATGCTCGGATTGGGAAAATCAGTACGTGTGAGTCAAATTAGACTAATATCTTTGCCAATAGCATGTGGCGCCGGTCGATTTGGACAAACAGAGCTTGTATCGATGATTTCATGCTTAAAATTTCCGCCCCGAGAAACAGAGTATAATGAACTTCCTCTGTATACGGTTGTGAACTTCATTTTAGTCTATTGGTGAACTTCCGTTTAGTCTGTTAGTTAACTTCCGATCGCGATTTATTTTCACGCGGATAAGATGAGAGTTTTTTGCTCCCAGAACTCCCAGAACTGAACTTCCGTTTGGTCCGGTAGTTAACTCCCAGAACTGAACTTTCTGCAAACAAAAAAGTGAACTTCACGGCCATGCAACAAACAATTGTTGGATTAATTAACTTCTAGATTAATGACCTCCCTAACTTCCCAAACTTTCGTTTTAATAATAAGTGAACTTCGCGGGATAAACATCCGTTTAATACGAAGCAAACTTCGTGTGGTGAACTTCGCGGCTGAACTTCCGTTTTAATACGCTATGAACTTCGCGGCTGAACTTCCTTTTAATACGCTATGAACTCCCGACTTGGTTTTTTGATAAAAAGTAAACCTTTTAGATGGACGATATGAACTCCCAAATTGAACTTCTGCGAGTTAAAAGGTTAACTTCGTATTTTTTTACGTAAAAACAGTGAAGTTCTGTAGTTGAAAGGGTGAACTTCGGGAATTCAGAACGTGAACTTCGGAAATTCAAAACAGTGAATTTTGTTTAATACAAGGTGAACTTCACGTTGTGAACTCATGTTTAATATGTAGTGCACTTTTTATTAATTTTAAAAGTGAACTTATTTGCCGCCAACATTTTTTTTCTAAACTTCTCGCGATATCAAAATGAACTTCCGATTAAGGTGAATTATTATGGGCAAATTTAATTTTTCTGAGAAGTCGAACTGAAATTCCAAAAAAATAGTGGACTTCTTATTCATTTTTAATGTGAAATTTGTCTTTTTTATACGGCGAACTTCTAAAAGTTATAAAGTAAATTCTTGATTTACATATTAATTTTGCAATATTCCGTAATAAATGTCGAAGTGGACTTCGATATTATATACATTGAACTTCGAAATTTTCTTACCCATGATTAATTCAAATTTGTCATTAAAACGCGAACCTCCGACATGTATGATTCGAACTCCCCATCTTGAAACGGTGAACCTCCTTCTCAGAGAAAACTTAAATCTTTTTTTAGAACAAGCAAACCTCTATTATGAGTTAATTGAACTGTCCAACAAACAAAAATGAACTTCACAAATATAGCACACGTTTTGTTTTTCATTTATTTTATTTTATCGTTTGCTCTCGAATACATAAAACGTGAACTTAGTTATCTTACCAAGCAAACTTCCTAATAATGCATATAAAAGTTCCAACATAGACAAAATAAACTAATCATCCTGCAGCGATGAAACAAGCTACATCTTGACAAATAGGCAAATTCACAGCATAGCACATCTCACGGTCGGGCATTTTTTTTGGTGAACTGTACATCAGAAGAGTCCTAAAATAAACTTCATGACAACACCTAGCTGAACTTCAGAAAACGCCTGAAAGCCCAAGCTACCGCCTGGTAGGTTGACAATGGCGTCGGCCACAAGGAGACCACCAACGGCAGTGAGCAGACTTTAGTATACTTGTGCGCAAAGAAGCTAGACTTCCTATTACATACGGATGAACTTTTAAATAGGAAAAGATGGACTTCCGATTTCATCAGGTAGCAGCATCTCTGAATTTCGTGGGTGCCCATCCCCTCACCTGTTTTTCCACTCGACATCATATCCCAGCCTCAGTGTCGTCCATCCGCTGGAGTACTGGAGTACTGCAGCCTGCAGGAAGCTGATACTCACGGGAATGTACGGTATAGGAGTAGCGGCATCAGGTGGTATTCGATCCAGGAACGGAAAATGCGGTGCCCGACTCAGTGCAGTCAGGTACCACGGGGGCCGCGGTGGAGGTAGGCGGTGGTGACCTTCTGGCCGACGCGGGATGAACTTCCGGCCATCGGGCCATGGCGTAGATCGCGCACCAGGAAGTTGTGGGGAGCCGTAGCGCAGGAGGATCTGCGGGAGGGGAGAGCCTGATCCAGCGCCGGGCTCCAGCAAGGCCACTGGAGGGCGGGCAGCCGACGGCTCGCGTGGAGGCTAGCGGCGTCACGCGCCGTGGAGGGGGTGCCGTGGAAGCGCGCCGGTGGTTGGAGGCCACGGAGGACCGCAGGTTTGTTGGGGGCAGGGAGCCGGGCCGGTGTCGACGGAAGGAAGGCGGCGCCGTCGCCCGGGGAAGGAGGCGGGGCTAGGTAGGTGTGCGCTCTAGGCCGGGAACGGAGGTAGGGTGGGCGGCGCCCTCGGCTGGAGACGGAGGTAGGGTGGGCGGCGCCCTCGGCTGGAGACGGAGGTGGGTAGGGCGGGCGGCCACCTAGGCCGGAGACGGTCAGACTGAGGTGGGGTAGGGCGTGCGGCGCCGAAGGCCCTGGATCGGGAGCTCAGTCGTGCCTGAATCGTGGGGAGAGAGCAGTTTCGATAGGTAGTTTAGGGAAAAAATCAACGTGAATGGTGGGTGCGGGCCTACGGGGAAGAAGGTCTTTAGGTGGGTCGGGTCGGCTGTAGAAGGTCTTCTAGTTTTGAAAAGTTGACTAGAATAGTTATTCTAGAAACACTATAGGGGGTTGTGTAGAATAGTCCCATATATATATATATATATATTGTACCGAGAATATAGAATTAAATTAAGCCATTCCGTTCCTATATATATTGTACCGAGAATATAGAATTAAATTAAGAAACTCACAACGGTAAAGTTTGTACTAGGGATGGCTTAGAGCGAAAGTCCAAGAAAGGAAAGGATACGCGGAAAGTGGTTTGTGACCCCGAGCACCAGTGCACCCTCCTATTAAAAAAATAAAAACCATATTTCTGAGTTTCAAAAAATTCGGAAAAAACTAGGGATGTAGCCAATGGTGCACTGGTGGATCATTGACAACGAACTACCCACAGCGGACAGTTAGTGGTGCATGACGATTAAGCTAGAATAAACTAGCTTTATTTTAAGAGGCAGTTATTACCAGTCGTTTCATGTATCATTACATCGTCGCGCGTTATTACGGTTATTATTTTATGCTAGGAGAGATTGCTAATAGCTCTCATTTCATGTATCATTTCATTCTTGCAAGTCATTAATTATTCCATCCATAATATGTTGATACCTATTATTTTCACGTGTCCTCATGCGTTCTTATTTTATGCATAAAATGATAGGTATTATCAGTCATTTTATGTTCCATTCCGTTGTCCCATCATTAGGGTGTCGTACCAGAACATACATGTTACAAGTGTGGATTTGTTACCCCTATTGACTATACCCATATCCTCCCAATGTGATTCAGATTATGACGTCGGAGCTATCCCTGATCCTGCTAAGTATGCGAATACACATAAGTAGTTTTAATACTTATCTAACTATGTGCGAAAAAAGCACCGTCTTTGTTAGATTTTTCCAACTCTGTGTACGAAGCATGTCGAGAATATTGTTGATAGTACCTCGTCTGGTCAAATCATGTTGGAACACGACAATCATGAAAAAGGTATATGCTATGATGCCTCCTTAAAATGCGACTGTGTGCAAATCGGTAAAAGGAGATATCGAACCGTGTGCTTAGAGCAACGCGCTGCGAATAACTATTTATGTTATGAGATAGTTAACAATTATTTGTGGACTTAAGATGTTTGGAAAAAACTGTATTTTAGCCGCTTGATTTCAAATGGAGTAAATAATAAAAATGGTGGCACACATGGGCTGACATAGCATATTACATTATTTGGTGTTTTGTATCGCAAAAGACAAATTTGGTGACTAGAACATGTAGCGGCAGTGGCGAATTTACCATCCCTCCGCCCTGGGCACGTGCCCGGGCTCGCCGCCGCCGGATGGCTGATCGCCGGTGAGGTTTTATGGCGGCTGAACACCTGGAACAGACATAATTCACGACGGTGACAAGAAAGACGCTTATTTTCCTAGTTGGGCCACTTCCCTGGGTGGCTGGGCCTTTGTAGCGGCCCATTAGGTCTTTTTTCTATCTAGTTAATATTCCAGACAGAGACAATCGATCGATCAGTTCCCCAATTCCCATCCTGTGCTCTGTAAAACAATACTCATAAAAATCGACCGGCCGGGGGGGGGGGGGGGTGGGGGGCTTGGCATCACCAATGTACTCCTCCGGCCAGTGAAGAG
>CAMZMU010000106.1:32196335-32340076 GCA_947311845.1 Poa pratensis | reverse complement strand
TCATGTTCCTCGTGGGCGTTGGCAAGTACATGCAGAGGATATATACGCTCTCAAGTCGTCCAGGCTAGGGAGGCATCAAGGAGTTTCTCGAGAGGTTTGAGGTACGCGAACCGGACAAGCCATACCCAATCCCAGCGTGTTTGGATGATGCGCGAAGGGGTCCTGCAGGGAGCTCATGATCTGCTCCATGTGTGTATGGGCCAACTTGTTGATTATAAGGTCTGGCCGTCCGGGTTCCAGATGGGTGCCATACTGGCGTACCATGATCGCCGTGGTAGTCCTAGAGGGCGCAGCAAATTGTTGGAGCTGGTCGGGATGCAGCTCTCGCTGACGCGCGACATCCTCTACACCAAGACGGTGGTGACCCACACGTGGCATGGATTCGTTTCCCGCGTCATGTGGACCGTCTCCACCATCGTCGTCTTCTTCTTGTTCCAGAAGTTCACCATCGGCCGCGGACACGGTTATAGCAGGGATGACATGGTGGTTACATACATCTTGTTGGCTGGGGCCCTTTTCCTAGAGGTGACATCCCTGTTTAGGGCAGTTGCCTCAACTTGGACATGCGCCTGGTTACAAGGAGCCGCCGGTTACAAATGGCTTCATGCGACATCGGTGTATCTTCGTCGGGGTGTCAAAACGGCACAAAGATGCAGGAGGTGGTCGAGCTCCATTAGGCAGCACGACATGTCGCGATTCCACAGGCAAAGCAGGACCGGTGCATGCTACTGGATGGCGTCTCGTGTCGGGCTAGAGCACCAGTGGGACAGATTGCGTTTCTCCGACTCCGTCCTGATCTCCCATGAGGTGGAGGACTTGCTGCTACACGAGGTACAACGCATGGTGGAATCATGTAGAGGAAATGAGGAACACATCATGCAGAGGCCCGGGCAACTCGTGCTAGGCGCGTGGGGTACAGGTGGTGCTGGCGCTAGATTCTACGATGGTGTCGTGGGAGTGAACGAGGCTGGTTTCAACGGCAGCATATTCGCCTGGCACTACGCCACTGATGCATTCCTCAACTTGTTTGATTGTTTATGTATGCGGCTTGCCGACGAGGGCAATGATAGCTTACCAAATAATGAAGGCTTGGATCACAGTGTAGCATACATGCTTCAGTTGGTGCATAGCATGAGAAGCCAAGAAGAGAGGCACCGGCAACAACGCCTCGCAGAAGCCATCCGTGTGTTGTCAAGATATTTGATGTTCCTCCTCGTGGAAAAGCCTCGATTGCTTCCTGGCCCTTTTCGCCGCAGCCAGTATGACAACTTCTACGCAGAGTTTAAGGAATTCTCTAATTTCGAGGATGGAGATGATGACACTCCTGATATCATGCGCCCAGAAGTACGTCTTACAAAAAACTTGTTGGCCAGATGCGAGGTTGAGGGGGTGGAGGAGGTGTTACGAGCCATCTCCGTGGTGTGGGTGGAGATGTTGTGCTATGCAGCCAGCCACTGCATCAACAACTCTCATGCCAGGCAGCTTTGCAGCGGCATTGAGTTAATCACCATCGCCTGGATTGTGACAACTGCATTGTTCAATCGGTTTTACCGTGAGAACCCTGTATATAAAGAACAAGTGCACCACTTCATGCAAAGACACGTTAGCCCTACTCATGAATAATGACAAAGCCATGTTTTAACAATGTTTGCGATATCAAACAAGTTCTTAAAAAATATGGCTTGTATTTTACCAATGTATTTCGAGATCCATATATTACTAGTATGTATACACGTGCGTTTTATAACTACAGAGCCATTTTTGCTTAAGTCATGGAGTGTCTTGCGAAATACTCCATCCATTTCGATTTGTTCTACATTTTGGATCTAAAATTTGTCTAGATTTAGTGTACATCCTGCCCTAGGGTAAAGTGGAGACGCATGGTTTCATGTGATAAATTAAGACTAAGTAGTACTAATAAATATCCATCCGTGTGTTGTCAAGATACTTGATGTTCCTCCTCGTGGAAAAAACCTCGATTTCTTCCCGGCCCTTTTCGCCGCAGCCAGTATGACAACTTCTATGCAGGGTTTAAGGAGTTCTCACATTTCGAGGATGGAGATAATGACACTCCTGATATCTTGCGTCCAGGTCAGATCCTTGTATTGCTGATCAGTTGCATCATGGACATCGTATGGAACCAAACGAAAGGTCACAAACTCCATGTGCATCTATTACATCTGTCACATGAAATCCTTTGTGTCCATGGGCATCTCGAACAGTCCAGGAAGATGTACGTTGGTGATCCTGCTCCTGTTGGTGAGCCAACGCGGTTTCTTCCTCGCCTTCTTCGGTTTTGGCACGCGGCCATGAATCTGCGTGGCAGCGCGCCGTTTGGTCGTGTCAGTCATCGGTTTCTCACCGGTCCTCCGGAGCTCCTTCTCGATGTCCAGCATCTCCTTGGGCAGCTTGATCTCGTGGAACAGCGCCTTGAGCTCGGCGTCGTGTTGCATCCTCGACCTCGGGTCGTCCGGGTACACGATGTCTTGCTCGCCCGACAGCCAGCGGATGTCACGTGAGGATTTCAGAGCCTGAAAGAAGAAGAAAACACGAGAAAATTTAGCATTATAGATCAAAACCAAGAACTTTCAGAGATATAGGACATATGAAGATCTGCGGTGATTTTGGTGCAAACCATAGCAACTTCGTGCATACAAAGAACATCTACAATGGACCTCCTAAACTTCGGCTAAAACTCTGCTACCGTACGACTTCCATGCTAGTAACAGTTTGATGAATGTGGGTCCACTCAGTGATCCAGAGAGTTGATAGATACTGCATAGGCCAAAATTTACAATGCATCATAGATGTTCGTAAAGCCACAAGAGATAATACGTACCCCAATGTACTAGAGAACATCAAGGAAAATGAAATGAGTTGTTACCAATATGCGCACATCTTAATATATATTTTTTCTACTAACATTCAACCAGTTCTACTGAAACCAGAAGAAAATAGTCAGAAATCTAGGAGTAACATCCTAACCAAATCATCAGATTTGTTACAAGTGAATTATCAAAAATAATACAGCAACACCAACATATAAAACATCGATTAGTCGCAATACTGACTGAAACCCAGCCGCAAGATTTGTGGCGTGTGAAAAAATAAAACATAAAGTGTCAATAAGTCATGGCACAAAACTAAATTGCTTGTATTCAGATAATACGTACCTAGTAAAAGAGAGTAAATATTCGACAAGTGGATATTATTTCGTCAACTATAGTTATCTGTACCTCGAAAAGTGGTGGAACCAATGAGCTGCAACAAACAGAGCACTGCAGCAGCTTGAGGTCTAAGGTGACAGTGATCTTCTCTAAGGCTGCAGCCTCGCCCCCAGACGTAACCTTAGCCTTCTTCGCGGAGCTGCTCCCGGCCGGCCCGAACCTTTCCGTACGAGGCTTCTGTATATAGGTCCCAGCAAAATGCAAAGTTAGTTACCAACACAAGACTAAGCTATAGCAGCTAAGCATAAAAGAAGATCATGTATGGTGATGTTTCAGAGATTCCATGGCCATCTCGAAGTGCAGATCAATATCTCATACAGGACATTGCCAAAATGTTCCCATCAAAATGCAAAGTTATTGCCGAACACAAGAGATTGCAATGGCGATGAAGCAGAACAACACAGATCGATCTTTCAGAGATTTCAAGGCTCTAGATGTTGAGATCGAAATTCTGATACAGGAGATTACCAAAAGTTTCAATTACCAAGCAAGTTTATCCTCGACCAGACCATGGAAATCAGCATTCCAGCGATACTGTTTGCAAAATCACTTAAAATTGGGGCACTGTTATGCGAACACAAGGGATTAACTCGATTTTCCACAAACCCTAACTAAACCTCCGGCCTGCCGCTCGCTCTCCACGCCCAGCGGCGAGCTCCGCGCCACCCCTCCTCCTCCTCCGCCGCCGCCTACACCAACAGCGGGCGGCGGTTCCAGCAACGCCTCCAGCTATTCCGCGCTGCCGTCAAGCCACCGCCTGGGCAACCCCGGTGAACCCGTCGCCGGCGTCCCGAAAGCAAGCCGCGCATTCACCATACACGACGGTCTCCGCAGAATAAACTAGTGCATTCAGGTTCCAACAAATTTTTTCCCTAAAAACAAATCAGACTTTCTTCCAAATTCAAACTAAATGACATTCAGGTTCCAACAAAATAATGTTACATCTCCAACTTCGAACAAAAGCTTAGCCGAGTTTTTCAAGTATGGAAACTTTCACCTAAATTCAGGCAGCTTATTCCTAAGAAAATCACAACTTTCAGCTCAGTTTAAACTAGTCGAAGTTCAGTATCAAAAGCTCAACGTAACTCTCAGCTATACACACATCTAGTTCCGATAGACAAAACAAAAAGGCAGTCCCCTCTCGGTTAAACTGTCTTGCCACCATGAACAATGACAGACTGCTTCTTCTTGCTTCACCAAGCTCAAGAATATATGTATATGAACACAAACTGCAAACACACATCTTGGATTGAAGCAAGTACTATCTACCATGCACCAGAGCTCAAAAATCAGAACGCTCCAACAACTAGCTTCTGCGATTCTATGATAGTAGTAAGTATCATGTACCTTCATCTTCATGTCCTGGATGTGTTTGTTGGCCTGTTTACACATACAACTGCCTTCAGCTTAGATAACATCATCCTGGCAGCAGATCTACACAGGTTGAATCCATGCACGCATTCATAAGACAAAAGCACAGTTGGCAGTGAAGCAATCCATAATATTATGATCATATTGTTCAACTTCGACAAAACAAGATAATATACTACCAGTAACCAGAGATACACGGCTGTTAAGAACAGCCAGATAGAATATAGTCTCAAAATTCATCTACCAAATGGTAGTTTGACAACTGAACGGCATGTAGCAGAGACTCATTACTTCAGCTCGATGTAGACTGGAGAATCCTGAGGAGACCACATGGCGTCTGAGACGAACAGCGATGCTCCCGCCTGGTAAGGCCTCGTCAGACCTCGATCGCGGCTGCCTGCCCGGCCTAGATTGGTCAATGACGGGGACGTCCATCGGAGCACCTCCGCTCTCCGCCTCGCGCCAAGCTCGCCCAAAGTCACCAAGTCACACGCGCAACCGCACGCGGCTCCGTGGAGGCCCTCTCGTATTTATAGAGGTTGTCTGACCCATGTATTGGAGGGAAAAAAGTTTAAACCAATTTTTTCAAGCAAAACAAACACAGGGAGAGACATCTCGGCGGGAAACTGCTAATTTTCCGTCCGTCCGAGTACGTATCTCGGGGTGATGGATGCGGGATTAATTAACTTTCCTTAACAAATTATTCAGGACCGTGGTAGTTTCCTAATACCCTAATCAATCTTAATTACTTTCCACCTACAGGTTCGACGATCATCCTTAATCCGTGCTAATGGGAATCCCTTGCTGTGATTGGCTATAAATATATGGTTGTTCCGGATGGACTATGTTTTTGCCTACTGTACGTGCGAAAAATAATAGCAAGACATATTACCTCCTGTTTTTTCTCCCGGTTGGTTAACTAGGCGCCTGGTTCTACCTCTGCCCGACTAAGATTTCCCTTCCGAGCGTGACTTTCCGCTTAAAAACAATAACATGATTAATTAGTTTCCTCATATTCCGTTTCTTGACAATAACATGGAGGGTGATTAGTATATCTGGCCCGCTGATACGTACTCAGCAATTATTAATCACGTCACTAGACAAAATCCATGCAACATAATTTAATCCCCGAGGATATCCGTCAACATAATTCCAGATGTATCATGTACTTCCTCCGTTTTTTAATATAAGATGTTTTAGATAGATCACATGTTCACTAGGTGCACACCCAAATAAGTGTGCATACACACTAAAACATGTCTACATACATGTTGACATATGTGAATATGGACAAAGCTAAAACATCTTATATATGAACGGAGGGAGTATATGTGAACAGAGGAGCACCGGATATGCGTTACCCAAATCACGGCCACATTGTAGGAAACAGAATAAATTACTTACCCCAGGCTAGTCACGTCGGGATTAATTGAATCGGTAGGCCAGAGTAAGGAAGGAATGATTCATGGGAGGACATCCACGTCACCAGTCCGTGGAGCAAACCATCCTGGTCGTCCGTTTGTGCCATGTACTACATCTCTCCCATCAATCGATCCTACAGTAATGGAAAGATTAACAATCCGAATTAACCACAGTGCCTTCGAAAAAAACGGAGGAAGTACATGCATGGTACGACACCTTTACTCTCCCGTTTTGCGACGATAGTAAGTACCATCACGAGTTCTCAAACATTACAGTTTACATGGATGAGTGAAAGCTGTATCATCCCTGCGAACGGGAATTGCCCCCTGTGATTGGGCTGGGAATGATTGCCCCGGATGGACTATGTTTTTTGCCCAGTGTACGTATGAAAAATAATAGCAACATATATTCCCTCCTATTTTTTCTCCCCGTTGGTTAACTAGGCCAGCCTGGTCCTACCCTCCGCCCGACTAGGGTGTGTTTGGTTTAGGGGATATCCCTCAAGTGGTAGCGGTAGCCACATTTTTAGTGGTTGCCCTATGTTTGGTTGAGAGGGTGGGGGTGGCAGGGATAACCAAATTACAGGAATATTCCGTCGAAACGGTGGCTCCGCTCATCCCACCAAATCGGTCGGATGGAGCCAACCACTTCTGGCTCCCGCGTTAGCTCACCCCAACCTTATCCCTTTCCCCTCTTCTCTACTCGCTTTCCCTCTCGGTAACCAGAGGCAGAGGCGACTGCGACCAAGGAATCGAGTGGGACGCCGGTAGACCTCGTCGGAACTACCCAGGACGGCGCCGTCGAGGACCTCTCTTCATGCCCGCTCCATTCCTTGGTCACATCTAGCTTCTCCGTCCTAGCTCCTCACTTTTCCTCTCTATAACCAGGGGCTGCGGCGGCAAGGAATCAGATCACTTTTCCTCTCTGTCCCTGTCTCGGCTTGGGTAGGAGAAAGGCGAGATGGGCCGGCGACACGGACCGACGCTGGTCATGCTGGTCTTCTCCTATCTCGCGTTCCCTCCTCAGGAACGGCAAACGACGGCGACATGCTTCGGCCGCGCAGAAGCCTCCTGAGATGCTGGGCGCCGGAGGGCATCCTGAGGCGTAGAACGGCGCCGGCCAACAGCGCAGAACGGCCGCTCAGATCGGCAGAACATGTGCTGCAGCGACTAGTGATTAAGGCACCTGAGGCTAGCTAGGAATAGTTAGGATTGATTTCGTCAATCCAGATTCGCGTTGTATTGCATTATGTACTACTCCTAACATCCTTTTTTGTTTGCAGTCTTGTATTGTCTTGTGTATCCTACATTTGTACTGAGCTATGTACGATCCCCAACCACTTTTAGTCATTTCAACCAAACAAAAAGGTGGTTCATCCCTCACACTCAACCAAACAGAAAAAATGGCTATCCCTAACCAGGTGGTTGGAGATTTCCTCATCCCCTAAGTCATATCCTCTGAACCAAACAAACTCTAAGATTTCCCTTCCAGGCGTCACTTTCCGTTTAGAAACAGTAGTAACATGATTAGTTACTCCACAATCATTAAATACTTTCCTGTAATTAGTTCCCGTCATCCCTCACATAGCGCAACTACGGTAGTCCATATCGCAATAAACTAAATCGGTTTGGGCTTAGGATCCCACCAAGTTTTTATCTGACTATACTAATATGCATGCCTGCTGTGATTGGCTAAGGATATGGCACAACAGAGAACCGAACAGCACCAGTTACATTTGGTCACTAGATACAACTCCAACGGTAGAAAACACAAAGCACTCACTCGTCTAGAGAACCTTCCCTGCAAATACAAAAACACCCACAATTTCTTCTCACGCGACACCTTGTTTCACACATACTGCAACTCCAATGGATGTTTTGGCTTAAGTGAACTAATAGCATGTTGCCCATTTGGTCTACCAGTGGCAAGGCTATGATCAAACAATACCTAAATCCACTGCTTCAACTAGCAGAACCCTTTTGCAAGATTTCGTCCAGTCTAACTACCGCTCCACTTCCCTCATTCACGCGGGGTACCGACAATCTGCTGCTCCGCTGCGTCCTACTGCCACCAGTTGAACAAGCTCGGGTCCTCCACCCACACCACCTGCACGACAACAAAAGGGTTCCCCTCCAAGGGAAACTGTTAATCTAACACACAAGCAATACCACACTAGCATGGGCCAAGCATCAACACTTGAACAGACGAAAGTACAAAATGGAGCCAAATCTTCATACCACTCAACATATGCTAGCTCCAAGAACTCAATATATGCATAGCTCATGCCATTCAGTCAGAGCTTATCTTCCGGAGACAAGCATCGCACAACAACAAAGCAATATAAACAGTTTCTTAAGCTTGTGGAAGAGTATTTGGCATGACTCTTGGTGTGGCGTATGCATGGTCCAAGCCTCCGTGACAATCTCCTTGAAACCGGGAAGGCAGGTCCAAAAGTTTTCAAAGCGAAAAGAGCGTGGACGGCGCGGCCCGGAGTCATCGGCAAGCAAAAGGGGACAATGGTCGGATAGCGAGGAGGATAGGCCATGAAGGATGTGGTTTCCGAAGCTAAGGTCCCATTCCGGATTGCAAAAAGCACCGTCGATTCTTGACATTGTGGGGTTAGCTTGTTCATTTGACCACGTGAAACGCCGGTTTTGCAAGTGTAGCTTTGAACTTGTTCATTCGCCGTCTATTGATGTTGGTGTTGTTTTTGTCTCTTGCTCTATAGATTTGGTCCTACCAACCACATTGTGCCCGCGGGAGGTTTTGAAGCTAAGAGCTCGGCAAAGAAATCCTCTTTACGCGAGGCAAGTGTAGGACCATAGACCGTTGTGATCTTGAAGCTAGCATCGGAGTGTGTCGAGGTTAATTTAGCCGAGAGGCAAAACTCGGTGGCTTGGACATCGGTGATGTTGATCATATTTTCATCCCACAAAAGGAGGATTCCTCCTCTGGTTCCAAGAGCAGGGCGCTGGGCAAAACCACGCAAACGACCACCTCCCAGGTAGCTAGCAGTGAAAGGATCCACATTTTGTAGTTTAGTCTCCTGGAGGCATACTATGTGACAAGAGGAGGAAGCAACGAGGTCATGCACAACGGTTTGTCTGTCAGGATCATTTAAACCCCTCACGTTCCAGCAAAGGAAACACAGCAGTTTCATGAGTTCATCCATTAAAACAGTAGTAAACATCTAACAGGAGCTGGAGCCGGGCTAACAGAGAGCCAGGTTGATCAGATCGATCAGGAACAAACAGCAACAGTAGCCAGCACATGCGCCAGGTACTCAGCATCGGCAAGGGCAACAGAAACAAAAACTTAGTGGATCGATCTAACATGGAAACAGTTCAAACTCTATAGAACTCGAAGGCTCGAGCTGTCATCAGGCTTCGATCGCGGCCTCGTCTTCGGCAGCATCAGTCAGGTCCAGAGCGCCTCCACCTCCATGGTTGAGAAGGGCATCTTCAACGGCGTTGGCCCCGGCGCAGTCGAGGCGGAACAGCGCCCGCAGCGCGGCGAGGATGGTGCTCGGCAACTGTCTCTGGAAGAGGCGGACGAACTCCGCCACGGCCTGCTCCGTGACCGGCTCCCCATCTTGCACAATTCCCATGCGGCGACAGATCAATTCTTCCGCGAGCCTGGCCACCGGCACACGGCGGCCCTTGAGGTTCAGCCGGACGCTGGACCGGCGGTACGAACAGCCGACGATCGTCTTGCGCCTGGTAGCAGGGGCCTTTGGTGGAGAAGACGGCGGCGTCGAGAGCAGAGCCTTCATCTTGGACCTGAAGATTGGCTGGAGGCTGTGTGCTGCGGAGCCAGGAGTCGATGAAGCGTCTGAAGCTGTCATGGCAGGGGTCGTTGGCGTGGCCTCTTCAGTTTGGAGCAGCAGGGTCGGCGACGCGGTGAAGCCAGGAGGCCCGCTCGCAGACCGCGCACGGTCATCGGAGGGCGTCGGGAGCACAGAGGACGGCGAGCTTGATCTTGGACGGTCGAGCGGGTGGCGCTGGTGCGCAGGACCTCCTCTTGGGCTGGGCGGCGGGCTCGGGGACGAGTCAGTGGCAAGGCCGCGGCGGTAGCGCTGGCCATCGCGGCTGGAGTCGTGGCGGCCATGGCCTCGCCCGTCGCTGGCGGCGCCGCTGGTCCGGTCGCGGCTGGCCCGGGAGCGGCTCCGACCCATGATGCGGTCGCGCAGGGAACGCCGGTCTTCATCGCGGCCGCGGTTGCGGTCGCCATCGTCCCTGTCATCGTCGTCGTCTCGGCGCGGCTCCCTTGAAGGTCCGCGTTGCGTGCCGGGGTTGCCGTTGGGGCGGCGCTCGCCGTCGACGACCCCGATGTCCCAGTCGAAGACCTCGGTGCGCCTCGGCATGGCTGGCACGCCCGGGACAGCTTCAACACCCGTGAAGTCCTCGTACATGACAAGGTGGACGATGACGCGTCCTACCATCAGATCCGTGCTGGTCGGCGACCTAGGTGGCCTGCCCCTGCTGGAGCCAAATTAAAAAGATGGAGCCAAAGCTTCTTCTCCAACGCCAAGATCCAAACGCACATGGCTCTCCTCATTATCCTACGCCTTGATGAGGCCCAAGACTTCCGGCCTCTATCCCCGGAAGAAAGAGACCTCCGTGCTCGCCTCAAGCGGAAAGTCTTAAGCCTTGCGGTGGTTGAGTGCTCAAGGAAGAAGCAATGCTCACGTGTTACTAATGTTCGGGAGGGAGATGCAAACACAAAATATTTCCATATCCGTGTCAATGCGAGAAGGAGAAAAAACCACATCCACCGGCTAAGACGTAACCATGGTTGGGTCACATCTCATGAGGAAAAAGAGGAGCTTGTGCACGATCATTTCCATGCGGCTATGAGGAGAGGCCCACCCCGCGACCTAGACTTCAATTGGGAAACCTTTGGTCACCCAAATGTCGATCTTAGAGAGATGGATGCGCCGTTTACGGAGGACGAGGTACTTCGCGCCATCAAGCAAATGCCGGCGGATAAGGCTCCGGGCCCCGATGGTTTCACCGGTGCTTTCTTTAAAGCAACTTGGGACATAATCAATATGGATGTCATGCGTGTCATTCACCTCTTTGGCAACCTACATTCCGACAACTTCCATTGGCTAAACTCGGCGAATGTGGTCCTCATACCAAAAAAGAGGGGGCCGAATGCATATCGGATTTCCGCCCCATTAGCTTGATACACGCCATTGCCAAAATCATTGCCAAAGTCTTGGCTACCCGGCTAGCCCCTCACATGAACACCTTGATCTCTCCCGCTCAAACCGCATTCATAAAAAATAGAAGCATCCATGATAACTTCATGTTCGTGAGAAACTTTGCTAGGAGGCTTCATCGCAACAAGACTCCGGCGCTCCTCTTCAAGTTGGATATTCGCAAAGCTTTCGATGCCGTTCGATGGGACTACCTTATAGATCGCCTAAGATGGCTTGGCTTCCCGAGTCGGTTTTGTGATTGGATCTCCGCCATTCTCCGCACTTCCACTTCGAGGATCCTCCTAAATGGGGTGCCTACCTCCCCCATAAGGCACGGAAGAGGACTTAGGCAAGGCGACCCACTCTCTCCGCTACTTTTCGACATTGCGATTGATCCACTCCAACAAGTTCTTGAACTTGCCACGGCTAGAGGAGACCTCTCTCGTCTACGGGGGCGTGGAGCTTTCTTTAGGATCTCCCTATATGCGGATGACGCCGCCATTTTTATGGCCCCAATCAAGGAGGAAATCACCAAGCTTGCGCACATCCTCGCTTCCTTCGGCAATGTCACGGGGTTGTGCACAAACATGCAAAAGACTTCCGTTGTACCCATCCGTTGTGGCGCCATTGACTTGGATGATGTGCTACAAGCTTTTCCGGCTTCTAGGACCGGTTTTCCCATGCGATATCTTGGCCTACCGCTCTCCGTTTGGCAACTCAAGAGGGTTGACCTCCAACACCTTGAAGACAAGATTGCCGGCAAGGTTCCCATGTGGGCGGGGAAATACATCAACTCGGCGGGAAGGAGGGAGTTGGTTAGGTCGGTCATGGCCTCCCAAGTCATTTTCCACCAAACCTCTCTCAAGTTGCCCCCCGGCTTCATCACCAAGGTCAACAATATCGAGCGCGCTTTCCTTTGGGCGGCCTCCGACAAGGTTTCCGGTGGCAAGTGCAAGGTTAATTGGAAAAAGGTGTGCCGTCCGACCGAGCTTGGTGGATTGGGGATACTTGACACGGTTAGATTTGGGGCGGCTCTAAGGCTCCGTTGGCTATGGCTTGAGTGGACGGACACCTCTAAGCAATGGATCGGTATGGGCAATCCTTGCACAAGTGAGGACTACGACCTCTTCTATGCTTGCACTACAATCACTATTGGTAACGGACACAAGGCGCCATTTTGGGACTCCCCTTGGTTGGACGGAAGAAGGCCTCGCGACATCGCACCTCTCATTTTCTTGATCTCAAAGCGGAAAAAATGGTGTGTGCAAAAGGCCTTGAAAGATGATGCATGGATAAACCAAATAAACACCACTGACGGAGTCACTCTCGACCACATACAACAATTTGTTGCCCTATGGACCTCTCTACAACAAGTTCACCTTGGACTATGTCCTCCACGGGAGTTTACACGACAAGTTCGGCCTACCACGCGCAATTCTTAGGCACCATCTCATCCAACATGAAGAAGCTTGTGTGGAAGGTGTGGGCACCTCCCAAATGCAAATTCTCCGCTTGGCTTATCATCCAAAACCGGGTTTGGACGGCGGACCGCCTAAGACGGAGGAGTATGCCAAATTGTGATCTTTGCCCACTTTGCAAGCAAACGAGAGAGACGGCCGCCCACCTTTTGTTCCAATGCCGGTTCGCTAGGCGCATTTGGTGCATGGTGAAGGATTGGCTACACTTGTCATGGTTGGACGTCAACTCTTGGGACAACTTCAATTGTGTCCAAGATTGGTGGACTCACATGACCATGAATGACTCCGCTAGGCGAAAGGCGATTGCATCCCTCACAATGCTTATCTCTTGGGAATTATGGATCGAGCACAACGCTAGAGTTTTCCGACACAAGTCCACCCTCCCTTCGATCATTTTGGGAAGAATCAAATATGAGGCACAAACTTGGGTCAAAGCGGGTGCCAAGCATTTGGAGTTTATTTTACCGGGAGATTAATCCCCTTTTGAGTTTTGGTTGGGCCTTTTGGTCGGTGTTGTAAACAATGCTAAAACCCCTAACTCCTCCTTAATTAATATATAGGGGCAAATCTTTTGCCTCATAAATTCAAAAAAATATAAACAGTTTCGGGTGCTTCTCAAGTTCTGTCACTGATGAGATCAGAGCTTCGTCGGTGCAACTAGCTATAACCTGTGCGCAAGACTTACATCAGGAGCAGATATGCTCTAGACCAGACAACGAAAGTGAGGATCCTTGATGCAAAATAGCGACATAGCGCGTACCAGGCATTTCATTAATCAAGTCATTTCATTAATCAACGGTACCAGGCGGGGTGCAGAATAACTATTCTATACCCTGGATGCAAAATAGCGCGTATATATAGAAGCTCTATTTAGACCCCTCGGTGCAGAATTACTTATTCTGCACCCGGGTCATCTACCGAGCCGGATATCTGGTTCAATCAAACGCGGTTCAGACCAACCATCACATGTCGTAATTTTTCTTCTGCTTTTACTACAACGGTTTTCTGAGCTAGCCTACTACCCACTACGCACTACCCAATCGTAATTTTTTTCCTCTCGCCTTTCTAATCGTGTGAGTCCAGCGGCGAGCGGTTTGGGGATTGGAAACTGAGCGGCGGCGGCGGCGAGCGGGTGCGCGTCCGCCGACGAGTGGGTGAGCGGCGGCCGCTCGCCGGCGGCAGACTCTAGGGCCAGGCGAGCAGCGGTTGGGCTCTTCGCTGTTGATGGAATCGGTGACGTCGTGGTCGGTCGGCTGAATCGGTG
This sequence comes from Poa pratensis, assembly GCA_947311845.1. Taxonomy (NCBI): domain Eukaryota; kingdom Viridiplantae; phylum Streptophyta; class Magnoliopsida; order Poales; family Poaceae; genus Poa; species Poa pratensis. The sequence continues at coordinate 32,326,111 of CAMZMU010000106.1, read as the reverse complement.
GCGTCGTGGTCGGCCAACCGAACCGGCAGCGTGGTGAGCCGGTGGTAGATGTGGGAGGCACGACGTCTTCCGCCGGTCGTGTGCAGCGGCGGCCCGGCGAGCTGTGTCTCCGAAACTCGGTCCGCGTTCATCAGCCTTGCACGGGGTAGGTGAGTTTTCTGGACAGCACCCTTGCGACCTCTTCTCCAGCAAACTCCATCCGGTCTTGCACAGCTACCTCGATCTGCACTAAGTTTTTTTGGTTTTCCGTCAAGCTGCAAGTGCAGGGTTCGTTACTACTAGATAAAAACTTTGCCTGCTCTATCTTTTCCATTACGTGGTTTGTCTAGTATTCGTGGAGATTGCTTTTCTTCTGCTAGTGTATTTTGCCATGGCTATTCCGTTTGGTAGCAGCACCATCTTCCTCCTAATTTATCTCTTATGTTGCTCTAATGACTCTAGCATGGTAGACATTACTAGTATATTATGTGATGCTTTTGTTTGCATGCTATTTATGCATAGATTAGCTTTGTTGATTTATTCATTGATTCAAATGTGGTGCAATTCCAGAAAGTAACCTGTATAATTACTTTGCACTGCACATACTTCTTAAAGTAATTAAATTGGCGAAGGCATACTATTCTTGAATATCTGTATAATTACTTCATCGGTGCATGGATTGTTCGGTGGCCGCCCGTTCCTTTCTGGTATGGATGATTTATTGTTATCTCGTGGCTGGGATGTGTACTAACGAATCGGCTGTTTTCTGCTACAAGATTGGACCCAAAGATCCAGATTCAGAGCGGGGAAGCATGATGTAGCCATGTTGGCATCGATGGTTGCTTTGCTTTGTAACAATAGTTAGTTTCAGTATTCATAATTTCTCTTTATGAAACAAATCGCTGCTTCATTTGTTTCTGCATTTAGAGATGTTCAGCTACAATGTCCAGTTTTGAAGGACTCACCGAAAGTTTATTTATTTCAGAAATCCATCTAAATAAAAAACTTATTTCAGCTATACAGTTCTTCCATTTTTTCAGCAATCCAGTGCGTCACTATTAATCAGTTAATCACTAGCTTATTTTGTATCACTAGGAGTAGCTCGGTTTGACAAGAGTAATAAGTTCTTATGGTTTCTTGCCATTACTTGTGGATGATGAATTTCAATGCGAAAAATCTGTATTTGCAGTTATGCAGCTATGCAAAAATCTCAATTTATATCACTTGGAGCAGCTATGCAAAATCTTTCAACTGCATTGAACTCCAAGCCTTGATATTCCTTAGGTACACATCCGTAGAGCATCTTGCATGCAATTATGTTGTAACACATATTAGGGGTGGGCCTCTGTCAACATTCAGGATCTTACAAGTTGCATGCTTTTCAGTTTCTATTTTGCACAGAAATACGACAATTGGTTTGCTTCTTGTTGGTCTGATTTTCTTCCTGTTGTACTGCATTCTTGTAGTATTTATGCACCTAGTATTTAATTATGCTCATTGTGCATGCTAAAACCAGTTGATTACTCTATAACAATAACCATGGCGGCGTGTTGCAGGCAAGTGCCCCTGCGGGTGGCGCTGCAAGCGGCATCAGCATCCTCCTTCGGGTAGCGCGGCCGGTGATGGCAAAGGGCTGAATCGGCATCTTGGTCGAACATTTGCAGACCGTGCTGTTAGCTGCCTCGGCATCACGGCGAGTGGTGGACGGCCTCAGCCATGTGCCAAGCCCTTACGGCGACGCTGACAGCTGCGCTTTCTTGCCGGGCATCAACTCACCCTGACAATTCTCTCCAGCACTTCCGGCGGACCAACTGTTTATGATAAAGCGCCATAGAAATTGCTAATGACAGCTAGAATATATAAATCTTGGAGAAAACTATGTGATTATATTCATTACACGGAGGGAGGCAGGGAGCTAGCGTGTAAGACACTGACATGATTATATTCCTAAGGTATGTTCTTAGGCAAGGCCTAGGACAACCTACATATAGCTGAATCTGTTCAGCTCAAACTTTTCCCTAATGCCCTGCTATCACTATCTTGTAACATTCATTTTGGCAGTGGCATGAGTTTGTAATCTTTGTTGTACTATGCTACTGAGCTAAGTTAGTCGCCTACGGCGCCAGTCCCTGTTAAAAAAAGGTTACACTGGTCAAGTGTGTTCTTCACAGGTTGCTAAGCTAGGGATCAATCGGTGGCGATTTGATTTGAAGTAAACTGTAATAATTGTATCTGTATCTGAAGTCCTATTTTGGAACTCCCGAGTTTCATGGTTAACGAGTGCGAATCATACACTTATTTTGCCTTAATAAGATTACGCCTGTTCCGTACAATTAATTAAATCTGGTTCAATTTTTTGGTTGAGACATACTCCGTAGTGATTATGCACTTGCCTCTTCAATCTTCATATAATTCTCTTAGGTTTAGCCCTACTCTTTTTTACATCACGCATGCAAATACGCAATAGACGTGGTCCAACTCGGGTGTCAGGTTCCAGCAAATTTTACGGTGCCATTATTTTTTCTGATCTAATAACTCGGGTGTCAGGTTCCAGCCAATTACGGTGGCATTATTTTTTTACTAGACGCCGGAATGGAGCGCAGGGTAGTTACTGGATCGTGCGCACGACCAGCACGTTCGGCCCAATTTATTACGTCGCATGCAAGTTTCTTACCTCGCGCGGGGCTTGGGCTGGGCGCACGCCTAACGGGACATAAATTTACCTCGCGTGCGAACTTTCTTACGGCCCACGGGATAGGAGGGGTGGTTGGGCGCGCTCGCTGGTTGCGCCAGGCGCGGATCGGAAGGCAATACGGGCTGGGTGCAGAATAAATATTCTACATCCTGGGTGTCAAATAGTGCGCCCCTATATATAGGTATATATATATATATTTATATATAGGAAAATGGTTCTGTACTCCTATGCGTATGTACTCTCACATTCAATATATAATACCCTCATATGTGAGGTATATTGAGTATGGGAGTATGTACACCCAGGAGTATATAATAGGAGTTCTATATATATATATCAATATACCTCACATACGAGGGTATTATACCTCTTTATTTTTTTATACCTCATTAATTATTCTAAGATACCTCAATAAAAAAAGTATGAAAAAAATTATCACCATAGTCCTCAATTTTTTCATATACCTTTATTTTATACAAAAAGCAGTATATGTGCAAATAGTATAAAATATATAGATTCAAACGAAAATTTCCATGTAACTCACTTTAGGGTATCTACTATTAAATAATGAAGTATATTAAAAATGATAAAGAGGTATATATGATTCACCTATGTGGTATATTGAACGTGAGAGTACATACGCCTAGGAGTACAGAACCATTTTCCTATATATATATATCGAAAATTGTCTCCTGCCTAGGAGGGTAGCTACACACCCCTCCCGAAATCGACACGTGTATAACGCCGTTTGGCACAGTAGTGTGTGTTTCACAGATGTGCACTCTAGGCTCTACTCGTGATTCGCATGCGCGCGTTCTGTGCCGCGACTTTTTCTTTCCCCGAGATACTTTTTCCCTCTGCTTTGTTTCTCTACAGTGGCCTTTCTTCCCCAAAGCTACCTGGCCTCTTCTCCATTCTCTCTCTTTCTCATCGTGATGCCCATCCCTCTCTCATTACACGAGAAGCATAATCCCTCTTGTCAACTCCATGGTGAGCCAGTGCAACACCATCTCCATCTCGCCGGATCCGGCCTAGCTTCACCGAGCTTCCGACAGCCGGATGTAACCTATTTCATTGCGTCCTTGGCCGTCCACGACCGGCTCGTCGACTCCGGCCCGGCCGTCCACCTCGAGCAGTGCCGGGTTCCCACACTGCGCCAAGATCTGCTGCTCTCCATCCGGCCGGAGCTGACCTCCCCCGAAGCTGTCGTCTTCCTCCACTACGGCGGTCTCTCCAGTTTTTTTTTCTGTTTGTGTTGTCTTCCAAATCCTAAATCTCGTCGTGATCTAGATCCACATGTTGTATAAACTTGTGATCTGGGATTTCATACCATACTCGCGTTTACCTACATCCATGCACGTCTGTTGATTTCGGCCCGGCCGGCCACCACGTGCGGTGCTGGGTCCCATGGCCGTCGACGAGGTCGTTCACGCGCTCAGCTAGAGCGCCCTCCATCCTGCTGCAGCCGAGCTGGGCTCCCATGACGTCCATCCACTATGCCAGTCTCCCCCAAATCCCCAATCTTTCCTTGTTTTTCCTACATCTTTTTCAGTTCGTGGTCAGATCCACATGTTGTAGATCTTTCTGATCTTGAATGGCGATGGGATTTTCAGGATATACTTGATGCTCTAGATACATGCTCCACTCCGTATCATCTTTATCCTTATCTTTTCTTTCTGATTTTTTTCTGCACAAATGCTCTTGAGCAGGGAAAGAAACACCAACTTGATGCGGCTGGGTTTGGTGCCCGATTTTCTTAAATATATTCCCATGTGCTGTGTTCATGCCGATGTAGAGGCCCTAAATCTGGAGCTTAATTTTTTGGATGTGGTGCATGACGATTAAGCTAGAATAAACTAGCTTTATTTTAAGAGGCAGTTATTACCAGTCGTTTCATGTATCATTACATCGTCGCGCGTTATTACGGTTATTATTTTATGCTAGGAGAGATTGCTAATAGCTCTCATTTCATGTATCATTTCATTCTTGCAAGTCATTAATTATTCCATCCATAATATGATACTTGATACCTATTATTTTCACGTGTCCTCATGCGTTCTTATTTTATGCATAAAATGATAGGTATTATCAGTCATTTTATGTTCCATTCCGTTGTCCCATCATTAGGGTGTCGTACCAGAACATACATGTTACAAGTGTGGATTTGTTACCCCTATTGACTATACCCATATCCTCCCAATGTGATTCAGATTATGACGTCGGAGCTATCCCTGATCCTGCTAAGTATGCGAATACACATAAGTAGTTTTAATACTTATCTAACTATGTGCGAAAAAAGCACCGTCTTTGTTAGATTTTTCCAACTCTGTGTACGAAGCATGTCGAGAATATTGTTGATAGTACCTCGTCTGGTCAAATCATGTTGGAACACGACAATCATGAAAAAGGTATATGCTATGATGCCTCCTTAAAATGCGACTGTGTGCAAATCGGTAAAAGGAGATATCGAACCGTGTGCTTAGAGCAACGCGCTGCGAATAACTATTTATGTTATGAGATAGTTAACAATTATTTGTGGACTTAAGATGTTTGGAAAAAACTGTATTTTAGCCGCTTGATTTCAAATGGAGTAAATAATAAAAATGGTGGCACACATGGGCTGACATAGCATATTACATTATTTGGTGTTTTGTATCGCAAAAGACAAATTTGGTGACTAGAACATGTAGCGGCAGTGGCGAATTTACCATCCCTCCGCCCTGGGCACGTGCCCGGGCTCGCCGCCGCCGGATGGCTGATCGCCGGTGAGGTTTTATGGCGGCTGAACACCTGGAACAGACATAATTCACGACGGTGACAAGAAAGACGCTTATTTTCCTAGTTGGGCCACTTCCCTGGGTGGCTGGGCCTTTGTAGCGGCCCATTAGGTCTTTTTTCTATCTAGTTAATATTCCAGACAGAGACAATCGATCGATCAGTTCCCCAATTCCCATCCTGTGCTCTGTAAAACAATACTCATAAAAATCGACCGGCCGGGGGGGGGGGGGGGGTGGGGGGCTTGGCATCACCAATGTACTCCTCCGGCCAGTGAAGAGCTACCACAACAGAGCAATGATATTGTGTTAAAAAATACTCATAAAAACCAACATGAGCAACATCATCGGAACGACGCACATGAAACGACTTTGAGGAAGGCACATGTCGCACGCCTCCGGGGGCCAAGCTCGGTATCAGTCGAATTGCTATTGATCTACGCTAGCTAGCGGCAAGGCATACCAAATATGGGAGATGCAGCTCGTCAAGATGACATTTCTAGTTAAGATATGTCACATGTGGCTCATCTCGGACTTGTTTGGTTAAATTTAACTAAGTTTTAGTACTCCCTCCGTTCACAAAAGGATGTCTCAACCTAACTCAAATTTGCATGTATGTAGACATGGTTTAGTGTGTAGATACATGCAAATTTGAGCTAGGTTGACACATCCTTTTATGAACGGAGGGAGTAAGATCTTTGGTATTTAACTACAGTTGATAAATGTTTGACAGGTTCAAATAAAATATGGTCTTATTGCAGTTTTGGAGGGAAAACATATTCAATTTAATTAGTATTAAGTAAAATTCAGACGTGAGGTTTACTGGGCCTGGAAAACCTTTCTTGGGCCCAAGCCCGCTCGGTCAGCTTAGGGTATTCCCCACCCCACCGACGGCTCCTCCTTTCCAATTCTCATTTTCTGTTCGATGCCGCCGCCGCTCCTATCCTGGCCGGCGATTCCATCGACGCCGCCGCGGGTCCCCTCGCTGTCAGGTATCCTCCGCCACCACACCATCTCCCCCAGGCCCGGCGGCTCCTCCCCTCGGCCGTCGCCTCGTCTCCCCCATCCCCGCCGCTTCCTCTCCTCCGCCCCCTAGCCTCTCGCGCTGCAGATCGACGGCCACCGCCCCAGCCTGGCCGAGCGCGGCTGGCTTGCTCGCCGGAGCGCGCGTGCATAGATTGGACGATGCGCGCGGCTCCGTCGAGCTCGCCGGTCCGCGTCATGCGCTAGGCCGACGGATGGAGGTGCGCCTTTCTGCACGCCGGCGAGGTGGCTCCAGCCATCAGGAACCGACGGCGGCTTCATCGAGCAACGGAGTCCGGGTGGGGCGCGTCCACGTGGTGCAAGAGCTCGCCCCCAAGCGACCTCGACGCCTCCGTCCAGGATGTCACGGACATCGGCACACAAAGGTAGCATCTTGATCCGCATTATGTCCTGGCCCTAGCCAATTCCGAACCTAGTACACAGCTGATTCGATTTTGTCAAATGCAGTGTGCTGGAAATTCTGCACCGATTGGATCGACATAGAGGCCGGAGATCCCTCTGCTAGCCTGGTCGCCGCCGTTGTATGCTACTGGCAGGAGGTGCTGCGGCTGCTGCACCCGTACTTCAAGGAGGAAGGAGGACTCGACCCCTAGGTTCTGGTGTGGCGCCTCGTCGCCCGGGTCCATCGCTGGCAGCCACGCCGCTGCTGATGTCGCCGCTGCTGCCAGCATCCTGCTGCTAGGCCGTGGACGACCCTGACTTCACCGAGCAGGTTCTTGCTCTGCTGCACACTCTGCTTCGCTGCTGGCTATCACAAGCTGGATTAATGTTGATGATAAGATTTGTACCTGTACGCCCATGTCTTGATTCGTAGTTGAGACTAGCTGTCTTTACCACTTGTGTTCGGTGAGGAATCAACAACCAAGTTGCTGCACGCATTGCCATGAACGCGTACTACCCAGAGTGCTTTAATCTTTGCTCCCTGATTGATTGAATGAACGCAGCTAGGACACATTGACACCTAGCAGCGGCCAAGTCTCAAGCCGGCGCTGGAGATGGATGCCCTCCTCCACAGCTTCCATCCGTCCGCGTCGAGCTCACTCGCCTCCATTGTAAGCTCCCACTCTGTCCTCTCCTCTGCCAGACCTCGAAACGCAAGATCATCTTCCTCATGCAGTCATGTTTGTGCCCGTGCAGAAAAAGAGAAGGAGAAGGAGGCCGGCCTCCCCGAGCTCTTGCTGGTGGTCGACTGCCTGGGCTACTGCTGCCGGTGTCTCCCCCAACCGCGTCTCCGAGCTGCTGCTGCCGGCAAGGCCTCTGATACGCCCCTGGAGCCTGGCGCTGTTAGGTGTTAGGTAGAGTGGCAGTGTTCTTGCACGCTGGCAGGACGGCGCTGCTCCGCTCACTGAGATAGGCGTCGGTACAAATCCGTCCCAGGTGAGCTCCAGCTCTTCACTCCTCTGAGCTGTGGCCATCGTGCCGTGTCGTTCTAGGTTTAGGTTTTGGTCGTGATGCGTGTGTGGCCTGATGATTACTTGGATTAGGCCGCAAATCTGCAGGAGAAACTCTAGCTTTTGTCAGTTTATTGGCTTCTGTTAGCTATAGTTGGTGCCAATTTAGCCTTCTTGTGATGTAAAGGTCTTTGATTTCCGGTCAAGATTGAATTGCGTTCTGGTTGCAGCATGCATATTTGATATTTGCTATCCACCAAACAAAAATGTTCATTTGCTACGATGATAAATTGATTGGCTATGAGTAGATGCCGGAATTATCTTTCAGCCTTAGCTTGGAGAATCATATATGATAGATCATATATGCTATTTAGTTTAGAATTATGCACATCCTTTCTTTTAGCTGAAGTTCTTAGATGTTCTTTCCGTGGTTGCTATGTGTCACCTTCGATGCATGTTTGCATAATATTGGTATGCCTTTTGTACTTGTTTGCATGTTTTGAGATGGGTCGTTGCACGTTTGGTCCGCCGCCCACGTGGTTGCAGTTTTGAGATGGTGGATCGATGTTTTGTTTACGCGAGCGGCTCGCAGGCGTATTAATTAATTGTTCTCCTTTCGGTAAATGAATCGTACAGGAAGCGCACCAGTCAGCCATCGATCGATCGTAACACGCGAAACAACACCCGCAGATCGAGGAGGCTCACATCTTTCTCGTACGCGCGCGGGAGGGGAAGAAAAGGAATTTTGGCAAATGGATGGTTCGTCGACTCGGTTTGGTCGGTCGGTTTCGCGAGGAGTCCGTCCCAGGGCAATCCACCAGAAGCTGGCCGTCATGAGATATGTACGGTACGTGTCACCTCGTCTCCGGCGTACGTGCACATGCATGTATGTACACGTACAGTACGATGTAAAACCCACCGCTCCACGTATGAAGGGCATACATATATGTACGGCACGTGTCACCTCGTCTCCGTCCTACGTGCCGTCAGTCCAAGGCCTGTAGGTACCTAGCTAGGACATTGCAGAACGACAGTAGCCTTAAAAACTCTGGCAATCGACCGGAACAGGAACCACCGAAACTGATAATGGGACTGCCTGAGCTGTGGGAAGCATGGGAGGTCAAGTCCCTGCTTCTCTCAAGCCTACTGCTGCAAGTGCTGCTGCTCGTCCTCACCGAGTCGCTTCGGCGTGTATCCAACTGGCCGCTGCTGTCCACGGCGCTCAGTGGCCTCCTCTGGCTGCTCTACCAGACGGCCGACGACGTCGCCATCTACGTCCTCGGCCACATGTCCCTGAGCAGCAGGCCGCGCGAGCAGCAGCAGCTCATGGCGTTCTGGGCGTCGCTGCTGCTGGCGCACCTCGGCGGGCAGGACACCGTCACCGCCTACGCCATGGAGGACAACGACCTCTGGCTGCGCCACCTCTTCACCATCATGGTGCAGGCCGCCGGAGCGGCCTACGTGCTCTACAAGTACGCCGCGGGAGGCAGCGGGGAGCTGTTCGCCGCGGCCGTGCTCATGTTCCTCGTGGGCGTTGGCAAGTACATGCAGAGGATATACGCTCTCAAGTCGTCCAGGCTAGGGAGCATCAAGGAGTTTCTCGAGAGGTTTGAGGTACGCGAACCGGACAAGCCATACCCAATCCCAGCGTGTTTGGATGATGCCGAAGGGGTCCTGCAGGGAGCTCATGATCTGCTCCATGTGTGTATGGGCCAACTTGTTGATTATAAGGTCTGGCCGTCCGGGTTCCAGATGGGTGCCATACTGGCGTACCATGATCGCCGTGGTAGTCCTAGAGGGCGCAGCAAATTGTTGGAGCTGGTCGGGATGCAGCTCTCGCTGACGCGCGACATCCTCTACACCAAGACGGTGGTGACCCACACGTGGCATGGATTCGTTTCCCGCGTCATGTGGACCGTCTCCACCATCGTCGTCTTCTTCTTGTTCCAGAAGTTCACCATCGGCCGCGGACACGGTTATAGCAGGGATGACATGGTGGTTACATACATCTTGTTGGCTGGGGCCCTTTTCCTAGAGGTGACATCCCTGTTTAGGGCAGTTGCCTCAACTTGGACATGCGCCTGGTTACAAGGAGCCGCCGGTTACAAATGGCTTCATGCGACATCGGTGTATCTTCGTCGGGGTGTCAAAACGGCACAAAGATGCAGGAGGTGGTCGAGCTCCATTAGGCAGCACGACATGTCGCGATTCCACAGGCAAAGCAGGACCGGTGCATGCTACTGGATGGCGTCTCGTGTCGGGCTAGAGCACCAGTGGGACAGATTGCGTTTCTCCGACTCCGTCCTGATCTCCCATGAGGTGGAGGACTTGCTGCTACACGAGGTACAACGCATGGTGGAATCATGTAGAGGAAATGAGGAACACATCATGCAGAGGCCCGGGCAACTCGTGCTAGGCGCGTGGGGTACAGGTGGTGCTGGCGCTAGATTCTACGATGGTGTCGTGGGAGTGAACGAGGCTGGTTTCAACGGCAGCATATTCGCCTGGCACTACGCCACTGATGCATTCCTCAACTTGTTTGATTGTTTATGTATGCGGCTTGCCGACGAGGGCAATGATAGCTTACCAAATAATGAAGGCTTGGATCACAGTGTAGCATACATGCTTCAGTTGGTGCATAGCATGAGAAGCCAAGAAGAGAGGCACCGGCAACAACGCCTCGCAGAAGCCATCCGTGTGTTGTCAAGATATTTGATGTTCCTCCTCGTGGAAAAGCCTCGATTGCTTCCTGGCCCTTTTCGCCGCAGCCAGTATGACAACTTCTACGCAGAGTTTAAGGAATTCTCTAATTTCGAGGATGGAGATGATGACACTCCTGATATCATGCGCCCAGAAGTACGTCTTACAAAAAACTTGTTGGCCAGATGCGAGGTTGAGGGGGTGGAGGAGGTGTTACGAGCCATCTCCGTGGTGTGGGTGGAGATGTTGTGCTATGCAGCCAGCCACTGCATCAACAACTCTCATGCCAGGCAGCTTTGCAGCGGCATTGAGTTAATCACCATCGCCTGGATTGTGACAACTGCATTGTTCAATCGGTTTTACCGTGAGAACCCTGTATATAAAGAACAAGTGCACCACTTCATGCAAAGACACGTTAGCCCTACTCATGAATAATGACAAAGCCATGTTTTAACAATGTTTGCGATATCAAACAAGTTCTTAAAAAATATGGCTTGTATTTTACCAATGTATTTCGAGATCCATATATTACTAGTATGTATACACGTGCGTTTTATAACTACAGAGCCATTTTTGCTTAAGTCATGGAGTGTCTTGCGAAATACTCCATCCATTTCGATTTGTTCTACATTTTGGATCTAAAATTTGTCTAGATTTAGTGTACATCCTGCCCTAGGGTAAAGTGGAGACGCATGGTTTCATGTGATAAATTAAGACTAAGTAGTACTAATAAATATCCATCCGTGTGTTGTCAAGATACTTGATGTTCCTCCTCGTGGAAAAAACCTCGATTTCTTCCCGGCCCTTTTCGCCGCAGCCAGTATGACAACTTCTATGCAGGGTTTAAGGAGTTCTCACATTTCGAGGATGGAGATAATGACACTCCTGATATCTTGCGTCCAGGTCAGATCCTTGTATTGCTGATCAGTTGCATCATGGACATCGTATGGAACCAAACGAAAGGTCACAAACTCCATGTGCATCTATTACATCTGTCACATGAAATCCTTTGTGTCCATGGGCATCTCGAACAGTCCAGGAAGATGTACGTTGGTGATCCTGCTCCTGTTGGTGAGCCAACGCGGTTTCTTCCTCGCCTTCTTCGGTTTTGGCACGCGGCCATGAATCTGCGTGGCAGCGCGCCGTTTGGTCGTGTCAGTCATCGGTTTCTCACCGGTCCTCCGGAGCTCCTTCTCGATGTCCAGCATCTCCTTGGGCAGCTTGATCTCGTGGAACAGCGCCTTGAGCTCGGCGTCGTGTTGCATCCTCGACCTCGGGTCGTCCGGGTACACGATGTCTTGCTCGCCCGACAGCCAGCGGATGTCACGTGAGGATTTCAGAGCCTGAAAGAAGAAGAAAACACGAGAAAATTTAGCATTATAGATCAAAACCAAGAACTTTCAGAGATATAGGACATATGAAGATCTGCGGTGATTTTGGTGCAAACCATAGCAACTTCGTGCATACAAAGAACATCTACAATGGACCTCCTAAACTTCGGCTAAAACTCTTCTACCGTACGACTTTCATGCTAGTAACAGTTTGATGAATGTGGGTCCACTCAGTGATCCAGAGAGTTGATAGATACTGCATAGGCCAAAATTTACAATGCATCATAGATGTTCGTAAAGCCACAAGAGATAATACGTACCCCAATGTACTAGAGAACATCAAGGAAAATGAAATGAGTTGTTACCAATATGCGCACATCTTAATATATATTTTTTCTACTAACATTCAACCAGTTCTACTGAAACCAGAAGAAAATAGTCAGAAATCTAGGAGTAACATCCTAACCAAATCATCAGATTTGTTACAAGTGAATTATCAAAAATAATACAGCAACACCAACATATAAAACATCGATTAGTCGCAATACTGACTGAAACCCAGCCGCAAGATTTGTGGCGTGTGAAAAAATAAAACATAAAGTGTCAATAAGTCATGGCACAAAACTAAATTGCTTGTATTCAGATAATACGTACCTAGTAAAAGAGAGTAAATACTCGACAAGTGGATATTATTTCGTCAACTATAGTTATCTGTACCTCGAAAAGTGGTGGAACCAATGAGCTGCAACAAACAGAGCACTGCAGCAGCTTGAGGTCTAAGGTGACAGTGATCTTCTCTAAGGCTGCAGCCTCGCCCCCAGACGTAACCTTAGCCTTCTTCGCGGAGCTGCTCCCGGCCGGCCCGAACCTTTCCGTACGAGGCTTCTGTATATAGGTCCCAGCAAAATGCAAAGTTAGTTACCAACACAAGACTAAGCTATAGCAGCTAAGCATAAAAGAAGATCATGTATGGTGATGTTTCAGAGATTCCATGGCCATCTCGAAGTGCAGATCAATATCTCATACAGGACATTGCCAAAATGTTCCCATCAAAATGCAAAGTTATTGCCGAACACAAGAGATTGCAATGGCGATGAAGCAGAACAACACAGATCGATCTTTCAGAGATTTCAAGGCTCTAGATGTTGAGATCGAAATTCTGATACAGGAGATTACCAAAAGTTTCAATTACCAAGCAAGTTTATCCTCGACCAGACCATGGAAATCAGCATTCCAGCGATACTGTTTGCAAAATCACTTAAAATTGGGGCACTGTTATGCGAACACAAGGGATTAACTCGATTTTCCACAAACCCTAACTAAACCTCCGGCCTGCCGCTCGCTCTCCACGCCCAGCGGCGAGCTCCGCGCCACCCCTCCTCCTCCTCCGCCGCCGCCTACACCAACAGCGGGCGGCGGTTCCAGCAACGCCTCCAGCTATTCCGCGCTGCCGTCAAGCCACCGCCTGGGCAACCCCGGTGAACCCGTCGCCGGCGTCCCGAAAGCAAGCCGCGCATTCACCATACACGACGGTCTCCGCAGAATAAACTAGTGCTAGATCTGAAGAGCCCAGGAACCCCATTATACTCCGCGCGCGGTGGATCGTGGCGGCGGCGCTGGAAGATAAACTGGATGGGTGTATAGTCACCCTGATCATGGTGGATGATCGATCTCCCGCTATGTTCTTCTGAATCTGAATCCCGTCGAGCTCTCTGCGATGTGTTTTCCGTAGCAGCGGTTTTCGGTGGAGAAAATGGCCTGTGTCCGTACTCCGCTGGCCGTAAAAAGTACTATACTTTTTTACTGAAAAGATAATTTTGGCAGTCTTATTAAAAAAGTTGAACATTTTTTTGTTTTTCTAGCAGAAAAGATATTAATTGTATTAGTCTCTTGATTCGCGGGTTCTAAAGTGGGCCCAGTTTAGCTGTAAGATCATTTCTTAATTTTCCCGTGTCTAAAAGTAGAAAGGAGTCAAGTGAATTTTAATTCGCTCTTTTAGAGCATCTCCAACCAGATTTGTCTATTTTGGCTCTAGATATCTACGGACACACGTCTTCGTCGACACAACCGGCCAACCCCAAAATGTTCTGGTCTTGCACCAGTCACACCCTCAGATTACACCCGGACAATTTTCAACACGTGGATCAGCGCACGCTCCCTGAGGCCGGACAAGGAGGTGTTACAAAAGGGTCTCTCGAACACGGCCCTGTTGCGTTCGATGTCGACGTACGTCGACTCGTTGATCTGCTTCGCCGTCAGAGCTATCCTCGTCTGCAAGTTCAGAAAAACACGTCGACGTCAGCTTACTTCCCAAACATTTTTATGTTCCACCCAAGAAAGAAAGAAAATCTTCAGGCCGACGAAAGCCTGAATTTTTTCCGTCTGATCCTATCAAGCAGACAAGGAAATCACAAAACAACATCATCGATCTGGAGTCCATGTGAATTGGGATGAATGCATGGATTACCTCGACCTGAAGAGAAGACCTAACCGCTGGCCTGATATCAACTCGCCTCGATCGGACTTTGCATCAATCAATACCACATGAATAAAGCTGAAAGGAACAAACACAAGACCAATAAGATTCAATCATCCGACCGCAACAAGAGAGGAAGAAACACGTCGAGAGGATACCACCTATGCAAAGATCGATCTAGCCCTTCGTCCCCCGGACCGCGGCCGCCACGACAAAGATCAAAGTCTAAGTCGCACGCGCCCCCGCACGCGGTATGCTTCACCACCTCTCATATTTATAGGTTGCGGCGGAGGGAGACGTGGGTGGGTGCCAATCCCAACGCCTCTCATCCGTTGCTTGCTGAAGACAAGGAACGACTAGGATGCACCGTGCGGCGGATTGGTGACGTGGACTCGGCTCCTGATTCAGTGCCGTAAGTAGCGATGGGGGAAGGGAGGGATCACGGGGCTTACTTCCTTTTCTAAATGAAAATCAGTTATTTACTTTCCAAAAATTGTGAGATTGGACTCAACTCCTGCTTCATTGCCGTACATAGTCATAGAGGGAGGGAGGGGGGAGGGATCACGGGGGCTTACTTCCTTTTCCAAACGAAAATCAGTTATTTACTTTCCTAAAATTATGAGATTCGACTCAACTCCTGCTTCATTGCCGTACGTAGTCATAGAGGGAGGGGGGAGGGATCACGGAGGCTTACTTCCTTTTCCAAACGAAAATCAGTTATTTACTTTCCTAAAATTATGAGATTCGACTCAACTCCTGATTCATACGTCGTGATGGAGGAAGAGAGGGAAGGATCACGGGGGCTTCCTTCCTTTTCTAAACGAAAAATAGTTATTCACTTCCCTAAAATTGTGAGATTGGACTCGACTCCTGATTCAATGCAGGGTCAGTTATTCACTTCCCTAAAATTGTGAGATTGGTTTCCTTAATTATTGGCAATCCCGTAACTAGTGCAAACCATTTTTTTCAGAGCTAGTGCACATCATTGTTTTGTGCGATGGACAGAGTCGAACAAGGCCATTACAACGAGTAACTCGAATACACAACCCGGGGTAGACACGCACTGGATATCAACTGTGTCATAATCATCTACAAGGTTAATTTCCGAAACAAAAAAATCGCCATGGTCATTCCCCGTTCTCATAGTTTTTGTTGTCACATAGCAAATAACAAGTAAATAGAAAAGGCACAGCTCTAGTGACTACAAGATTTTCAGCGCATAAGTTCAATCAAAGAAGATAGACGCAAGTTGTTAAGATTACAAATGAAACAATTATTAACAACTTCTTGTGATCTCCAGTATTACAGAATATACATGTTACAATCTCGATTGCAAGAGTAAAAACACAAAGATGTGCCAGAAGGGCAGCAGCAATATTGGCTATCCCATGGAAAAGAATAGCTTCAACATCACAACAGAGGAAAGACTTCTCATTCCCAGCTTCACCAAGGTAATGCATTTTCTCAACAACACAAAAAGACCCATCAGCTCAAGCTGCTAGCACTGATAGACAGACCAGTGTCTATACAACATCTCATCTCATCACTACATCAGCACACCTATCCCGCACAGCTGCCCCTTTTGTCCTCTGCCTCGTCTTCTTCAACTCCAGGTGTCGTCTGATCTAAATTCAAACACCACTCATCTAGCAACATATTAGGCCAAACACGACAGACAACACGTACCCTCATTCCGTCCTTGTTGTATACGGTCCCATAAAACAAAAATCCTCAACTCCAGTTCTCCATCGATTGCTTCTCCGCCTGATAGTCACAAACACACTAACATGGGGCACAAAAGAATGTTCAAGAATGACCATCATGAGTGTCCATGGCTTTGTATACTACAAACATGCGAGATGGCCACAATGTGTTCTACTAAAACTTGGTGAGCATGTAGATTGTTCACTAGATCGTATCGAATAAATGGCAAGAGACTTTACAAGCCAAAGCTACTGTTAGATGCATCGTTACACTAAAGTTACACTGTCGGTCACTAGTATGCCTAGTTAATCAACATTGAGCGTTCAAGCTAGTGGATAAAATTAACATCCAGTGAACATGGAATGTCCAAGAGCTAAAAGCCTAAAACTTTAGTATCGAGTGATAAAAGTAAGCTATATGTGCAGTATCGGCTTCGGTGTCGTCGACCATCATTGGGTACTGAAACTGACATGAACGAATATAATCTAGGTATTGTTGCCAGCGGATACAGACAAAAATACCAGGAACCAGCCCAACACTAACTAGGATGGACAATCACTTGCCTTACAAGGCGGCGAGTGGCAGCCTAACACTACAGGATGTTGAGGTAGAAACACTCGTTCCGAATGATATGTAAATAGGGCATCATTTCCCCATTCCTGGAATGCAAATACTGAATACTCGCCTAGAAGCTCAACCTTATGAGAGATTGACAGTAGCATCATATTCAACACAATTTGAACAAAAGGTGTATTGTGCTGAATTTTTTACTACCTCGTGTGGTGTGTCACAGGGGCATACAAACATGTCGTCCTGATCAACAATGGCTAGCAAAACACACACACGGCCATGACCCAGAGCCTAGCAAAACAATGGCTAGCACAACACACACACACACATGGCCATGACCCAGAGCCTAGCAATTATAGAAGCAAGTAGAGGAGAGAACCAGAAACTCACCTAAACACAGAAGCGTCGAAGAAGCCCGAAAAAGTAGGATGCAACAAACTGCTAGGTACAAAATGTAGTGTCAATATGGATTTTTAAAATAAGTAAAGGTGGTCTGCAGGAAAAAAGATAGTTATTGATGTATGAGTTTATTGCTCTCAGTGGGCACTATCAAATCAGGTCCCGAATCTTCTCTTTGTGGTTGTTGTACTAATATTTAATTTAAACATGGTAATTCTATAAAAAAGACTTGGCCATCGCTTCCAAAAGACAAGGTAATGCATTTTCTCAACAAAAAAAGACCCATCAGCTCAAGCTGCTAGCACTGATAGACAGACCAGTGTCTATACAACATCTCATCCTCATCACTACATCAGCACATCTATCCCGCACAGCTGCCCCTTTGTCCTCTGCCTCGTCTTCTTCAACTCCAGGTGTCATCTGATCAACAATCAAACACCACTCCTCTAGCAACATATTAGGCCAAACACGACAGATATGTGTTCCCTCAACAAATCTGCGTATTGGCCTGCATGGTTAGATATTACAACCGTTAGGAAGCAATTGAAATACTATTGCAAGCCCATGGTGATGTCAGTGAACAAAGTCAATTGCTGAGTATGAACAAACAATTCATACCACCGAGCAAGTATGATAACTCTAGTTAGTAAAGAAACACGAGTTGTGATCGGGGCATGACTTCTAGTTGCCGTATTAATTCCAACAATAAGGGCAGTAGGTATTGGAGTTACAATTCAGCTACTCATCTGTCACTTGAATGACATGGTCATTTTGTCTAGTGTCTGAATAAACTGGTTGTTAGTGTCTTTGGTTTGTACCCAAATCTACCTGATATAGTTTCCAACTTAACCTCACCTGTTCAATTAAATCATGGGTAAGAGCTCCAGGAGCAGTCACCTCATCCAGAAAAGCTGATCTGTTGCAGGTAACATGATCAAACTTGCTCCTTTCTTGCATGGGAGCGTCCATGAGATCCCAAAGATCGTAGAGTTGACCAGCAAGCTGTTGAAGCTGAGAAAAGAAAACAATCAATTGGTGATATTGCTCAGATTTTAAGAAAGGACTAAGAAATGTGTTGATTCTACATTGCTTAGCCTCATGTTTTTATCTTCCTGAGTGTGGCTACTGTCTGCTCAAGTTGTGTATCGACGTTGATGCTCTTGCAGTCATTAGCAATTGAGTCATCCAGACTGGAATGAACTTCAGTCACTGTGCTGAGAAAATCCATCCCCAAGACGGCACATAGCAGGTTTCTCCACCTTTTGGTGCTTGTCAAGTTATGCTTCAGATCAGCTCCAGCTCCACTTCCTCTCCTTCATGAGGGCACGACATGCTGCTCCGCCGCATCTGACTTCCAACGTAGGATCACTGATAGTCCAGGCAGACAGCCAGACACTGATCACTCGCGCCGCTGGACGCCACCGAATCGATCACTTTGCAGGTCGTGTATCTGCTTCGTAAGCTTGTCCCCACGGTCAGAGAGCTTGTAGCCGAGGCAGAGCATTACCGCCACCGTTGTTGTGGCACCATGAATTCGCTGCCGTCATACGACGGCAGTAGCCGAAGACCGGTCAGACCTACAACCGCGTGCGAGGCACAGGAGGCCGTGGCTAGAACAGCACCACTACCACCGGAGCCAGAACGGCTGGGTCACGCCGGATCCGGCGGCCATGGCTCCTCCCTATCAAGCTCCAGCTCCACTCCCCTGTAAAGGATGGATGAACATAACCATTGATTAATATAACAAGCCCACAGAGTAAAAAATCGAATGGGATAAGGAACAGAATCAGGATGTTATAAATGATACTTTCATTATATAGTAACACTAGAAAACAGGGACCATCATGTTGAACTTAAGGCGAGAAAAAATGTACTTTCTAATCAAGGTGGACTAGCATTGAATAACTCAATTAGGGCACACAGAGCAGTTTCAACTAGTGGGATAACTAATGATAGCATGCCAAAATAGTCGATAGAAAAAAAACTGACAAAGTGCAGGGTACGCCTGCATGCAAAGCACCACCTAGGCTTTGCATGCCAGTTTTTTACAGCATGTGCAGTAGGGGAAGATGTGCCAGCTGGGTAGTTACTCCCAGGTCTGGGTAGCTAGTTCAATCTGACTACCAGGTAAGTGCAAAAGTAAATGGAGCAAACCTGTACAAGTCCAAAAGTAAATGGAGCAAACAAATTCGCAGTTTCTCAAACAAAACAATTCAAAAAGTTTTTCGTTTATCTCGAACTATTTAGTAAACATACCCGATTGATCTAGCTAGATGTGATAAAAGCAATGGTGCAACTATAATTAAATCAACATTGAAACGTATGACAGTGCCATATTTTATATTATAGTTCACCGGCTCAACAGCCGGAGCACAATACAACCACTGGGCAGAGCAAAAACAGGAGTACATGAGACCAAGGGATGGAGCATAAATCACCTGAGAGGATTTTTGATCGCTGCTGCGGTTGCGACGCTCTGAACTCTCCACCATTGCAGCACGGCAGCGAATAGCAGAGGCCAGCCCGTACTGCATCAACACCATGTGCGCCAGATGCATTAACCATCCATAAGGACAAGAGGATAAGTTTCAGCACGAAGCAACTCTATAGAAAAACAGAAAGGGAATGATCGATCAAGTTCAGTTGTAAGTTCTTTACCTCCTTGTCGCTCCCAGCAGCTGCACCAGGTAGACGTATGGCATGGGAATAGTGAGGCATCCTGTTCAGTTGAGGATGCTCTTCTCCATGACAACAATCTGCTGAGACGATGTGAATGAAATCATTGACCTACAAAACACACACAAGCAGATTAACGCTTAGGTACAGAATTCAAAGTTGGTTCACACGCGAGTAGATAAAACTCACAGGTTTCTACTTGGAAGAATGCAAGTAATCATCCATTGTGATAATATGAGTAGTGGACACAAGCTGAGCCTGCTTCCTTGTACAAAATGCAGACTTTCTAGACACGAACCCTCCAAACAGCTAAAAGCCTAAAAAATGCTCAATGGAGAGAGAAATCAGTGTTCTGGATTTGAAACTATTTTAAACTGTTGAATGACTCTAGTTTGTCATTAGTGGTGACAGTAACTGGTGAGAGCAGTAACTACTATGACCTCCAAATGTTTATAGAGGGTACTAATTAACCCAAGGCGACAATAAGCAACAACCAGCCAGTACTTATCGAAAAGCAAAAATTATCAACAACAGTCAGCTAGCTAGCAAATCATGGGCAGCAGCACTGATATGTATTCAAAAGGCAACTTATTAAAGTTTGAGGTTCTGCTTTCATGTATTCATCCAGAATCCAGCTAAATCCATGTTTGTTCCAAAATGGTAAACATAGTGGCAAGAAGGGGGAAGAATTAGTTCTCCCTCTACTCACATATACGTTCACAGCCAAGTGGTCATATATATCTAGCAGATACATTGTTGTTATTACAAGCTAGCTAGAAGGTAAAACAATTCTGGAATTTCAGATCTATGTGTAAGATTCGAATCTGAAGAGAGGAGGTTACTGCAGCAGCAAAATACGTAGACAGGGCAGCTACAGGCGGCGGCACTGTGAATAAAAAAAAAGGTGGATTTTTTTTCTACAAGCGGAAAGTGTCCTGCAAGATGGGTTCGTCCTGCAACAGGATGCTCTGGAGAGGAGAGGTCTCACCTTGTTTCCGATGCGTTGGTACGGATCTCGTAGTGCCTGTGTGTGCTGGTGGGCTCTCCCCTCCGTGGCCTCGCCGGACTCGGGGAGGCAAGCTGGTCAGAGGAAAGCAGCCGAAGCGGCCGTGGTTGCGGTGCGGTGAGTGCAGCAGCGTCACAGGACAGCGGTAGCGCCGACACCGTCCTCGAGAGCACGGACGGTTGGTGATTTGTGAGGCATCGTGGCGACGACGACTCTCCTTGGTCACTTGGCATCTGCCAATAGAACATGGTGCGTATTCAGTTTAAAATGATCCAGCATGAAGAGAAACACGACGTCAGAACTAAACATGCAGATCAATCTCAAATAATATTTACAAGAATTAGAAATTTTCCTATGTAAAATACATAGCACACTACTAACCTACATCTTGTTTTATTATATCGAAGAGTGAGAGGGCTACCGTTATCGTTTTTGGCTTCCTGACACAATTAATCCTACTTGTTTGCTACATGCAAAGCATCTTTAATTAATTGCCACCACTTGCCATAGTAAGTATCCTATTTTGGTTGATGCATAAACTAGCAGCTGTATACTAGGAGACTTGTCTCCACACGGTTGGCAAATACCAAGTTGTAAAACAGCCTGGCATAAACAGACAGGCAGCAAGCACAACAGATTTTGCACATTAATACCAGTCGATTTGAGCGTGACCAAGGAGGTACATTTGGATGTTGATGTCGACGAGCTACTGAACGACGGCGTCAAGGTTGCCACGGTAGGCCTTGGCGAACAGCTTGCTTCACCTTGCAGGCGCCCCGCGCCTTGGGAGTGAGAAACACATGCTGCTTCCTGGCTGGCCCGATCCCTCCCTGGTGAAAAGCATGGCACCAAAATTCAGTCAACTCCAATACAAGGATTAGGGTATGTCTTAACTCTCAACAGCAAGATAGTAAATGGCAACATCAGCCCAGTGCAAGAGAAAAGTCCCAAAAATTAGCATGGCTTTAAGTTGCACCCCTTTCTCCTCATCTGCAGAGTGATGGCACACTGCAGTGTTGGTTGTGCCTAGTGAAGCTACAGTAGCATGTCCCTAATTCAATGAGGATCTAACCTACTATTAAGGTAGAATTCAATGGAAAGCCCAAGAAAATCTGGTATGGAGTAATTAATTTCCAGATCAATATCTTGCTGAATCGAGAATTGGAATCAGCGATTCATATGAAAGATTTATATTACACAAATCACCTTCAAAAGTTCAGGAATGCACTAGGAATGCCGCTGTCCCCTCCTAAGAGGAGACATGTGCTCCTTGCAGCGTGTGGCGGGTCTCGCGTCGCCGTCGCCGCCGTCGCGTCCTTATGGCAGCACCCCGTCATAGGCGTGCATCACCCTCCAGACAACCACGGCCATACGCTGTCACTGGTCAGCCACCTCGTTGTCTTCCCGTGTCAGTGCCTGCATACAGCGAAACGATTCGAATTAAGAACATGTATTTAACAGTTCATACACAAAGCATAGCTGGTTCTGAACGTGAAAAGGATTAACTTGCTCATTGCAGTGACATGATTACAAGATATAAGTATACAACAAAACACTGCTCGAATTATGAAAACAGGGCACATGTTAGTTGCTAACAAGTAAGAGGGAAAGAGATGTCATTGTCTTCACTCGACGAGATGGGTTAGCATGGATTATCCCTAATTAGCTATGGTAATTTTCTCTGTAAAGACAGTATACGGATACCAAGCAACCTTGGTGATTTTCTCCATAAAGAGAATATATTGGTACGTACCGGAGGGTGGTAATCTGACATGCTTGTAAACAAAGAAAACTGAATATGAGCGAGTGTTTACATGACTGATTGTTGTGGAGAGGAGAATAAAGTGGTTGGGTTTTGGGGATGAGTGAATGTGGGATTGTGGGGGAATCCCCACTGGTACTTGATGGCGATCCACAATTTGATTCATATTTCAAATCCAAAGCTACAACAAGAATAAGATAAGCAAGCAGTGCTGCCTATAGCTACTCGATCCATCAGGTAGCTGCTAATTACATTGTAAAAACAGACCCAGGTTTCCTTGTTTCTTTCAATCACAGCTTAATTACATGTTATGATGATTGCTAATTACCCAGCTCAAGTGGAGTGCATCTCGTAATGCCAGCCATCTATAACCATGACACCTCTTTGGTAAAAAGTGTAATCGGAAGAGGGACATGACCTTGATGAGTCGACGGCAGTGATGGAATGTCGAATAGGTGCTGGAACAGTGGGCGTCGTGCTCCGAGAACTTGTGCATAATCTCCATCATCTCCTTCTGCTGCGCTGCTTAGCCAAGAAACGATGTTTCAGTCAGATTGAAATGGAGGAAGGAGGGATTAGGTCTATTGTTTGGGTTTGGTTAACACACCTGGAGCCGGAGCAGGGAGCGGCAGGTCCACGGGCTGGTCGTCATCGGTGACAGAGTGCAGCTCGGCGGCGCTGGAGAGCTCCATACGCACGGTCCAGCCGGTCACCTTGCAGCGCCACCGCCAGCCGCCGCCGCCGCCGCCATGGACGCCCCAAGATCTTAGCTTCTAGGGTTTGTGGTGGGGCTGCGATTCGGTGGTTCGACGCAGTGGAATCGGTAGAGAAGGAGGAGGAGGGGCCGGGCCGGTGGTCGGCGGCGCGAGAAGTCGCCGGAGCAGGCCGGGATAGACCGGCGACGGAGGCAAATGAAAGGGGATCGGAGGCGGCGCTGAGAGAGGAGAGGAGAGGCTGCTCTATCGCGTGCGTTTCTGTTGGATGGGATGGCCCAAATATCCCGCGCCTAAATATCGGGTCAAAACACAAAATGATCCCGCGCTTGATTTACTCGCCGATTGACTCAATCATCAAGAAACAAGATCCACTGATTGTTCCGAAATTTTGGGATTTTTTACTTATCACGTATACAATCAGTGCACCTGTGCACGCATGTAGGTACACCTTGCATGTGTTCTAAAAAAAATCTGTATGGTGTAGCTAACTAGCTAAATGTGACTTACATGGCGTCATGCATGCGCCTACCACAACGCCTCACGTTTTGCAACATCAACAAGATCTCTCTAACAAATTTTCCGTCGAGCCGCAAGTGGTGTTGGAAGCTACCTTTCGCTGACGATAGCAGAGTCAAGACCGCACCACATGCTGCAGTCAAGCGCAAATCGAGACGACGTCCTCAAGCCGAGATGCAAAACCCTAGGTGTTCCTCTAAGAACCTCGAGACACAAAGGAGGGAAGACCACCAGAAGAACCGTTCGAGGGGGTATGCATGCACACACAAAGCACAGGAACACCGAGGAACGCCTCCCGCGCGATTAGACGGCATTCGATAGTCGATAATATGCGGCAACACTAAATTGTTGTCGGGAGCCGTTAGACAACACTACATGATCAGGACTATGTAGCACCGAAGTCTCGCGGCTGTAGAGGGGTACTCTATTCGGACACGGGGGGAGACCAGGTGCGGGTGGGATTTTTTGGCCCACTTTAAGCCCTTTACCGAGTGTCAAAACTCACACAATGCGCTTTGCCACGACATTGTTAGGTCAGCGTCAAAGTTGCCGATCACTGGCGTTCTACCTTCTACGACGCCCGTCACCAAGGACACTCGTATCTTTCCCGAGCCTTTCTATTGAGGATGCCGGTCACCGTGCAAGAAAAGGACACCTCTAGCAATGCCAAACCTAGCAACATCGTTTTCCTTCTAGAGAAAATACAACATGCCTTTTATAAATCAATTTTTTTGTGGTGCACGCACCAAGGAGCTAAGCATGACCATCATCCGCAGTGGCGGAGACAGGCCCCAGGCCACCCTGGCCATCGCCCGGGGCGTGGCTGTGGTTTTCTTCGTTGTCTGTAGCTACAGTACCGTACTGTAGCGTATTGTAGCTACAGTGCTCTGAAGGTGGCCTGGGGCGTCAGCTCGTCTGGCTTCGCAACTGATCATCCGGAGAAAAAAACATATGAAAACCTAGACCAACCAGGCATATGGTTAAATATGGCCAATAATATTTTCTTAAAACATGTATTGTAAATAATATTATATTGCGTCGGCGTTGCCACTTTTGCTATTATCAAAGAAGCATGCATGATTACCGGTTGTACTTTTGGACAATAGAAATCAAATCCTAGATTAGACATCACATGTGTATATCACATATGAGGAACTTCTGATACTTATGTTGCCAAAATTTAAAATCATTACTAGCTATTCGGATATTAAATATATAAAAAATCAAAACTTAGTTGATAGAGCACGACCTCGTTCATGGATACAAAGGTAGGTCGAGCACATGAAATAATATGGAGTATATTTTTAAAACATAAAATATCAAAAGAAATGTATTACACGTATAATAATTAATAGACGAAATAAGTGTAATAAATAAATATCGAGTTCCGTGGTGGTCGGTCGTGGAGTAAGTCCGCCACGGTTGGTTTCGACCACTACGGAAGCAACGTGCCTTGGAGAAAATATCGATGACTCGACAACTGCCCTCATCAAAATAATGTCAGTCTCTTCTAGAATTTATCGACGACCCCACAACCACCCTCACCCAAATAATGATTGTATCTCCTAGAGTTATCAGCGCCGTTCCTATCGCCATTCCCTTCCGACCCTGACCTATCTGACCATCTTCCTGCAAATTACACTACCATTCTACCTCGCCGCCTCTATTATTTAATGTTATTTCCTTTAATATTCTTTAGTTTCATCCTTATAAACATGTGACGGCCAAGGACACTCTTAGTGTGTAGGATTTTGTTTGTGTCTCTTGCTCGAGCCATTCTATCTAGGATATCGGTCGTCGTTGTTGCCGACATTCCCTTCCGACCCTGACCCATCCGACCATCTTCCTACAAATTACACTACCATTCCACCTAACCGCCTCTATTATTTCATGTCATTTGTTTTAATAATCTTTATTCTTGTCCTTAGAGACATGTGGTAGACTACTATTAGTGCCTATTATTTCACGTGCCTTGTGATTTTTAGTATACCGGAGTGATACCCCGCGCGTTGCAGCGGGTATCTCTTGGAAATTCTATTGCATGAATCAAAGCATATAAGATGTATCATACATGAAGTTGTCTATATGGACATATTCGATTTGCATCAACAGTTCCGAGGCTAGATATAAAATGTTGATGTGTTTGATAGATTATATTGATGTTGCATGTAAATTAGTTTAAACCGTAAGTAAGATGAAATAAACATGCTGGAGAAACCAATAATGTCGATAAATTGCTTGAAGATATGCTATGCATGTTCCGCGTAAAGTTTTTGGAAATTACTTAAATGGTTACATATAAAAGAGCACTTAATAGTTACATGTGTTCTCATAATGAAAACTTGAATCGATTAAAAACTAAAATAATTTTGTGTTAAAAAAGAATGATGTATGATGTTAGTCAAACGATGATGTGGAAAATTGGGTGGCTAAAGTAATATATGCTAATAAATGTTAGTGGGATGAGGTGGATACTTAAATGGTTGGTAAGATGGATGAGGTGGACACTTTATTGGTTGGAAAGATGGATGTTGTAGGGATAGCTTGCATGTTGAGTTAGAAGATAATTAATGCATGTTATTGGGGTTTTGCTTTATAAGAGGTATAGATGTGAATTGATATTTTATGCATGAAGAAAATGAATATTTCATTCATGATACTTTGTTACTCCCCCCTCTCACCACATGTCTTGTAGCCCTCTCGCCAAGCTCTCCCATAGTTATTTCACCATGCCACCACTGACACCAGTTTCCCTATTGGTCCAAGAAGTGGTTAGAGACGTAATCGATGACGACCAAACGATGGTCATGGTCATCGGTTATTATCCAATAATATCTTGGATACCGATGACAATGAGACGTCACACGAAATGAAGGTAGTAGCTATGATTCTATGCATAAAGTAATAACGTGACAAACAAGAAAACACATAAAACCATAGGGAATAGATGTCTCCTAGCATAAAATAACAACGCCCAACAAGGAGAAATTGGCTTTTACGCGAAGATTGCTAATTGGGTGGCGTTGTTCTCGTGTGTAGCAACCAAACCCTAACCAACTTTCGTCGGTGCTTCCAGCGGTTGTCAATGGGGTGTTGGCAAGACCCCGCTATCGTGCACCTCCGTGGGAAGCTCCAAAACCGGGGTGGCGACATCGACCTGTTCGGGGAAGGTGGTGATGCATCTTCCCGGACATCGATGTAGCCGTCACCATCCCACACCCTAAGCATTGACGTGGTGTGCCTTCTAGCCTAGGAAATGATTTTTTTATTGATCTTACAAACATAAAAATCATCTCTTTTTGAAAGCCGCTTAGTTAATTAATTAATCTTTTGATTTTTGTTTCAAGCGCACCTGGGAATTGTACCGAAGTGAGAAATGACGATAATTTTCTTTTTGATATTTGCCTTTTTAGGATTTTGGTATATGTATCTTGGATAGACACGTGCTTGTTTTGCAAATTGCTCAGCTCTGGTTACCGTCGACATATTTATTGAAACGGGACACCTTACTTGAATTTCACGACACGGGAAATATATAGCTAGCTAGCGATCCGTTAGGTTATTCGTTCGGCTTTCTTCTATAGGAAGTTTTGGTTTTTTTTTTTTGCGAAATATAGGAAGTTTTGGTTGATCTGCTCCATATATATCCGTTTTAGGTTGTTTGTGTAAGATTGCGGAATATCGATTATATTGCTTGATTCTAGATTGATTACAATGAGCCACGGTGAGCTGTATATAAAGGGGTACAAGACTTGGAGACTACGAAACCTATTAGAGATTGACTTGGAACACAATCCTAAATTACCAAATATAGCTAAACCGTATTATACTCTAACACCCCCCGCAGTCGGATCGGTAGTGACGCGAACAACTGGAGCGTCGCGGACGGTTTGACTGGAGCTTAATCCGAAGTCGCGAACTAGAGAGGGAGCCGAGGTGATAGCCCTTAATGCCGATGTCGATGTAGCCGAGTTGTGGGTGTTGTCGTCGTGGTCGATGTTGTCGTTTATTGGGAAAGTTGAGGTAGACGTTTTGCTGGAGTTGGTGTAGTCGAGGTAGACGGCACACCTTGCCGAGTTTGCCAGACTCGGGAGCGCGTCGGGGACGAAGGCACGTGCCGGTGTTGCCAGTACCGGACATGCGAAGACAGGGACCACCATGAACCATGCGAGCCAGAGCCGGATAAAGATGCAGAGGAGATCTCCGATCGGTCGTGCGTAGAGCAGATTTTCCACCATTGTTGCCGGAGTAGACGAAAAGGTTGCAAAAAGTAAATTGAGTAAAAATAAAAATAGAATGCACTCTGGTGGTTCGGTTTGTGGTGGACGAAGACGGCGTGGTGGTTGTTGAAGACGTTTGAGCTTGTAGAGGTAGTAGTTTGTTGGTGTAGATAGTTGTCGGCGAGGTAGTAGATGCCGGGGACGTTCTTGATGTAGAGAACTGTCGGCGACGATGACCACGAGCGTTGTTGGTGCAGCCCTTGTGTTGACGGCGAGGCGTGTACTTGGGACGAGCTTGTCCCGGTCGATGTTGTCGAAGACGACCCGGCATGGTGGCGACGTGGAGTTGCCGGATATGAGTCGACGACGTGTTGGAGTAGAGGCGCACAAGGACGACAGGCGGCGGGCGACGCAATCCGATCTATGATCGGCGAAAGAAGAAGAAACGTCGGTCAAGTGGTCGGCGAGAAAATTTCGATAACTAAAGATCTAATTTACTATTTGCGCGCCCCTGGCGATGAATCTCGCCGGGGGCGGCGCGGCGGAAGCGTTGGTGGCTAAACCCTAGACTGCGGAGCAGATTGCTCTGATACCATGTAAGATTGCGGAATATCGATTATATTGCTTGATTCTAGATTGATTACAATGAGCCACTGTGGGCTGTATATAAAGGGGTACAAGACTTGAAGACTACGAAACCTATTAGAGATTGACTTGGAACACAATCCTAAATTACCAAATATAGCTAAACCGTATTATAGTCTAGCTTTCTTCTCTACACTTGTACGCATAGCTGTGTACGTCAATCTACTATCGGCTAAATTAACTAGTCGTACATGTAGAACCAACTAGCTAATTGCTAGCGTGTTTTTTTATGTGGTACGTACTCATTTCATTCCAACACACATTTGGCTACAAACGAATGTAGTGGCTAGATATATCCGCATTTGGACAAAACCAAATCAACTAATTTGAAACGGAGAGTACCAATTACCAAACGTGCACGCCACAATCTTGCTAGTGGTAGTAGTAGGGCCACGTGGTCGACCAGAAGGCAATGATGATACGCACCTAGATCTAGGTAGCTCCATCGATCAAGGAGCTGCTAGTAGTATGTCGATGCACTTGTTTGTATTGCCCGTCTTATAAAGTGACATGGTTAACTAGGCTTATATATATATATATATATATATATATATATATATACCCCTGCTATTCTAGACTCCCTTGTAGAATAAGTATTCTGGTCAACTTTTGGAACTTCCGTTTAAATAATATCTGAACTTCCGGTCGGAACACTTAGATTCGGTGAGTTTTTCTATTGGAGTTCTCAGACCGTTTGTCGGATTGAAGCAAATGATACGCCGTTGGAAAGGTATGAAAAATGCGCACCTTTTTCACTTCTACAAGATTTTGAAATTAGTTACGGTTTTAAAACAAATTTAAATATACGAAACACTGTTTTCACGTATTTTCCTCTTTCGCGTACTGTTTTGGACGCCATTTTCAAACCGTTTGTCGGATTGAAGCAAATGATACGCCGTTGGAAAGACATGAAAAATGCGCACCTTTTTCACTTCTACAAGATTTTGAAATTATTTACGGTTGTAAAGTAATTTTGAATATACGAAACACTGATTTTCGCGTATTTTCTTCGTTTTTGTACTGTTTTGGACGCCATTTTCAAACCGTTTGTCGGATTGAAACAAATGATACACCATTGGAAAGATATGGAAAAACCGCATCTTGACTATCTCAGGTCAATTTTCGTAATTCATCACGGAATAAGAGCAGTTTGAAAAATAAACAATTCTGATTCTGAATTTTTATGTCCAGCGGACAGTATTTTTAAAATTACTTTCAAACCGCTTATCGAAACGTAACAAATGATATTGCGTTGGAAAGATATTGACTAGATGCAACTTTTTCGTATAGAATTTTTTTCGAAATTCTTTACGGTTTGTAATTAATTTTGAAAATACGAAAAACGGAGAAAGGAGAGACATGGGAATCGATTTGAAATTAGCACGTATGTCATGCTCGGATTGGGAAAATCAGTACGTGTGAGTCAAATTAGACTAATATCTTTGCCAATAGCATGTGGCGCCGGTCGATTTGGACAAACAGAGCTTGTATCGATGATTTCATGCTTAAAATTTCCGCCCCGAGAAACAGAGTATAATGAACTTCCTCTGTATACGGTTGTGAACTTCATTTTAGTCTATTGGTGAACTTCCGTTTAGTCTGTTAGTTAACTTCCGATCGCGATTTATTTTCACGCGGATAAGATGAGAGTTTTTTGCTCCCAGAACTCCCAGAACTGAACTTCCGTTTGGTCCGGTAGTTAACTCCCAGAACTGAACTTTCTGCAAACAAAAAAGTGAACTTCACGGCCATGCAACAAACAATTGTTGGATTAATTAACTTCTAGATTAATGACCTCCCTAACTTCCCAAACTTTCGTTTTAATAATAAGTGAACTTCGCGGGATAAACATCCGTTTAATACGAAGCAAACTTCGTGTGGTGAACTTCGCGGCTGAACTTCCGTTTTAATACGCTATGAACTTCGCGGCTGAACTTCCTTTTAATACGCTATGAACTCCCGACTTGGTTTTTTGATAAAAAGTAAACCTTTTAGATGGACGATATGAACTCCCAAATTGAACTTCTGCGAGTTAAAAGGTTAACTTCGTATTTTTTTACGTAAAAACAGTGAAGTTCTGTAGTTGAAAGGGTGAACTTCGGGAATTCAGAACGTGAACTTCGGAAATTCAAAACAGTGAATTTTGTTTAATACAAGGTGAACTTCACGTTGTGAACTCATGTTTAATATGTAGTGCACTTTTTATTAATTTTAAAAGTGAACTTATTTGCCGCCAACATTTTTTTTCTAAACTTCTCGCGATATCAAAATGAACTTCCGATTAAGGTGAATTATTATGGGCAAATTTAATTTTTCTGAGAAGTCGAACTGAAATTCCAAAAAAATAGTGGACTTCTTATTCATTTTTAATGTGAAATTTGTCTTTTTTATACGGCGAACTTCTAAAAGTTATAAAGTAAATTCTTGATTTACATATTAATTTTGCAATATTCCGTAATAAATGTCGAAGTGGACTTCGATATTATATACATTGAACTTCGAAATTTTCTTACCCATGATTAATTCAAATTTGTCATTAAAACGCGAACCTCCGACATGTATGATTCGAACTCCCCATCTTGAAACGGTGAACCTCCTTCTCAGAGAAAACTTAAATCTTTTTTTAGAACAAGCAAACCTCTATTATGAGTTAATTGAACTGTCCAACAAACAAAAATGAACTTCACAAATATAGCACACGTTTTGTTTTTCATTTATTTTATTTTATCGTTTGCTCTCGAATACATAAAACGTGAACTTAGTTATCTTACCAAGCAAACTTCCTAATAATGCATATAAAAGTTCCAACATAGACAAAATAAACTAATCATCCTGCAGCGATGAAACAAGCTACATCTTGACAAATAGGCAAATTCACAGCATAGCACATCTCACGGTCGGGCATTTTTTTTGGTGAACTGTACATCAGAAGAGTCCTAAAATAAACTTCATGACAACACCTAGCTGAACTTCAGAAAACGCCTGAAAGCCCAAGCTACCGCCTGGTAGGTTGACAATGGCGTCGGCCACAAGGAGACCACCAACGGCAGTGAGCAGACTTTAGTATACTTGTGCGCAAAGAAGCTAGACTTCCTATTACATACGGATGAACTTTTAAATAGGAAAAGATGGACTTCCGATTTCATCAGGTAGCAGCATCTCTGAATTTCGTGGGTGCCCATCCCCTCACCTGTTTTTCCACTCGACATCATATCCCAGCCTCAGTGTCGTCCATCCGCTGGAGTACTGGAGTACTGCAGCCTGCAGGAAGCTGATACTCACGGGAATGTACGGTATAGGAGTAGCGGCATCAGGTGGTATTCGATCCAGGAACGGAAAATGCGGTGCCCGACTCAGTGCAGTCAGGTACCACGGGGGCCGCGGTGGAGGTAGGCGGTGGTGACCTTCTGGCCGACGCGGGATGAACTTCCGGCCATCGGGCCATGGCGTAGATCGCGCACCAGGAAGTTGTGGGGAGCCGTAGCGCAGGAGGATCTGCGGGAGGGGAGAGCCTGATCCAGCGCCGGGCTCCAGCAAGGCCACTGGAGGGCGGGCAGCCGACGGCTCGCGTGGAGGCTAGCGGCGTCACGCGCCGTGGAGGGGGTGCCGTGGAAGCGCGCCGGTGGTTGGAGGCCACGGAGGACCGCAGGTTTGTTGGGGGCAGGGAGCCGGGCCGGTGTCGACGGAAGGAAGGCGGCGCCGTCGCCCGGGGAAGGAGGCGGGGCTAGGTAGGTGTGCGCTCTAGGCCGGGAACGGAGGTAGGGTGGGCGGCGCCCTCGGCTGGAGACGGAGGTAGGGTGGGCGGCGCCCTCGGCTGGAGACGGAGGTGGGTAGGGCGGGCGGCCACCTAGGCCGGAGACGGTCAGACTGAGGTGGGGTAGGGCGTGCGGCGCCGAAGGCCCTGGATCGGGAGCTCAGTCGTGCCTGAATCGTGGGGAGAGAGCAGTTTCGATAGGTAGTTTAGGGAAAAAATCAACGTGAATGGTGGGTGCGGGCCTACGGGGAAGAAGGTCTTTAGGTGGGTCGGGTCGGCTGTAGAAGGTCTTCTAGTTTTGAAAAGTTGACTAGAATAGTTATTCTAGAAACACTATAGGGGGTTGTGTAGAATAGTCCCATATATATATATATATATTGTACCGAGAATATAGAATTAAATTAAGCCATTCCGTTCCTATATATATTGTACCGAGAATATAGAATTAAATTAAGAAACTCACAACGGTAAAGTTTGTACTAGGGATGGCTTAGAGCGAAAGTCCAAGAAAGGAAAGGATACGCGGAAAGTGGTTTGTGACCCCGAGCACCAGTGCACCCTCCTATTAAAAAAATAAAAACCATATTTCTGAGTTTCAAAAAATTCGGAAAAAACTAGGGATGTAGCCAATGGTGCACTGGTGGATCATTGACAACGAACTACCCACAGCGGACAGTTAGTGGTGCATGACGATTAAGCTAGAATAAACTAGCTTTATTTTAAGAGGCAGTTATTACCAGTCGTTTCATGTATCATTACATCGTCGCGCGTTATTACGGTTATTATTTTATGCTAGGAGAGATTGCTAATAGCTCTCATTTCATGTATCATTTCATTCTTGCAAGTCATTAATTATTCCATCCATAATATGATACTTGATACCTATTATTTTCACGTGTCCTCATGCGTTCTTATTTTATGCATAAAATGATAGGTATTATCAGTCATTTTATGTTCCATTCCGTTGTCCCATCATTAGGGTGTCGTACCAGAACATACATGTTACAAGTGTGGATTTGTTACCCCTATTGACTATACCCATATCCTCCCAATGTGATTCAGATTATGACGTCGGAGCTATCCCTGATCCTGCTAAGTATGCGAATACACATAAGTAGTTTTAATACTTATCTAACTATGTGCGAAAAAAGCACCGTCTTTGTTAGATTTTTCCAACTCTGTGTACGAAGCATGTCGAGAATATTGTTGATAGTACCTCGTCTGGTCAAATCATGTTGGAACACGACAATCATGAAAAAGGTATATGCTATGATGCCTCCTTAAAATGCGACTGTGTGCAAATCGGTAAAAGGAGATATCGAACCGTGTGCTTAGAGCAACGCGCTGCGAATAACTATTTATGTTATGAGATAGTTAACAATTATTTGTGGACTTAAGATGTTTGGAAAAAACTGTATTTTAGCCGCTTGATTTCAAATGGAGTAAATAATAAAAATGGTGGCACACATGGGCTGACATAGCATATTACATTATTTGGTGTTTTGTATCGCAAAAGACAAATTTGGTGACTAGAACATGTAGCGGCAGTGGCGAATTTACCATCCCTCCGCCCTGGGCACGTGCCCGGGCTCGCCGCCGCCGGATGGCTGATCGCCGGTGAGGTTTTATGGCGGCTGAACACCTGGAACAGACATAATTCACGACGGTGACAAGAAAGACGCTTATTTTCCTAGTTGGGCCACTTCCCTGGGTGGCTGGGCCTTTGTAGCGGCCCATTAGGTCTTTTTTCTATCTAGTTAATATTCCAGACAGAGACAATCGATCGATCAGTTCCCCAATTCCCATCCTGTGCTCTGTAAAACAATACTCATAAAAATCGACCGGCCGGGGGGGGGGGGGGGGGGGGGCTTGGCATCACCAATGTACTCCTCCGGCCAGTGAAGAGCTACCACAACAGAGCAATGATATTGTGTTAAAAAATACTCATAAAAACCAACATGAGCAACATCATCGGAACGACGCACATGAAACGACTTTGAGGAAGGCACATGTCGCACGCCTCCGGGGGCCAAGCTCGGTATCAGTCGAATTGCTATTGATCTACGCTAGCTAGCGGCAAGGCATACCAAATATGGGAGATGCAGCTCGTCAAGATGACATTTCTAGTTAAGATATGTCACATGTGGCTCATCTCGGACTTGTTTGGTTAAATTTAACTAAGTTTTAGTACTCCCTCCGTTCACAAAAGGATGTCTCAACCTAACTCAAATTTGCATGTATGTAGACATGGTTTAGTGTGTAGATACATGCAAATTTGAGCTAGGTTGACACATCCTTTTATGAACGGAGGGAGTAAGATCTTTGGTATTTAACTACAGTTGATAAATGTTTGACAGGTTCAAATAAAATATGGTCTTATTGCAGTTTTGGAGGGAAAACATATTCAATTTAATTAGTATTAAGTAAAATTCAGACGTGAGGTTTACTGGGCCTGGAAAACCTTTCTTGGGCCCAAGCCCGCTCGGTCAGCTTAGGGTATTCCCCACCCCACCGACGGCTCCTCCTTTCCAATTCTCATTTTCTGTTCGATGCCGCCGCCGCTCCTATCCTGGCCGGCGATTCCATCGACGCCGCCGCGGGTCCCCTCGCTGTCAGGTATCCTCCGCCACCACACCATCTCCCCCAGGCCCGGCGGCTCCTCCCCTCGGCCGTCGCCTCGTCTCCCCCATCCCCGCCGCTTCCTCTCCTCCGCCCCCTAGCCTCTCGCGCTGCAGATCGACGGCCACCGCCCCAGCCTGGCCGAGCGCGGCTGGCTTGCTCGCCGGAGCGCGCGTGCATAGATTGGACGATGCGCGCGGCTCCGTCGAGCTCGCCGGTCCGCGTCATGCGCTAGGCCGACGGATGGAGGTGCGCCTTTCTGCACGCCGGCGAGGTGGCTCCAGCCATCAGGAACCGACGGCGGCTTCATCGAGCAACGGAGTCCGGGTGGGGCGCGTCCACGTGGTGCAAGAGCTCGCCCCCAAGCGACCTCGACGCCTCCGTCCAGGATGTCACGGACATCGGCACACAAAGGTAGCATCTTGATCCGCATTATGTCCTGGCCCTAGCCAATTCCGAACCTAGTACACAGCTGATTCGATTTTGTCAAATGCAGTGTGCTGGAAATTCTGCACCGATTGGATCGACATAGAGGCCGGAGATCCCTCTGCTAGCCTGGTCGCCGCCGTTGTATGCTACTGGCAGGAGGTGCTGCGGCTGCTGCACCCGTACTTCAAGGAGGAAGGAGGACTCGACCCCTAGGTTCTGGTGTGGCGCCTCGTCGCCCGGGTCCATCGCTGGCAGCCACGCCGCTGCTGATGTCGCCGCTGCTGCCAGCATCCTGCTGCTAGGCCGTGGACGACCCTGACTTCACCGAGCAGGTTCTTGCTCTGCTGCACACTCTGCTTCGCTGCTGGCTATCACAAGCTGGATTAATGTTGATGATAAGATTTGTACCTGTACGCCCATGTCTTGATTCGTAGTTGAGACTAGCTGTCTTTACCACTTGTGTTCGGTGAGGAATCAACAACCAAGTTGCTGCACGCATTGCCATGAACGCGTACTACCCAGAGTGCTTTAATCTTTGCTCCCTGATTGATTGAATGAACGCAGCTAGGACACATTGACACCTAGCAGCGGCCAAGTCTCAAGCCGGCGCTGGAGATGGATGCCCTCCTCCACAGCTTCCATCCGTCCGCGTCGAGCTCACTCGCCTCCATTGTAAGCTCCCACTCTGTCCTCTCCTCTGCCAGACCTCGAAACGCAAGATCATCTTCCTCATGCAGTCATGTTTGTGCCCGTGCAGAAAAAGAGAAGGAGAAGGAGGCCGGCCTCCCCGAGCTCTTGCTGGTGGTCGACTGCCTGGGCTACTGCTGCCGGTGTCTCCCCCAACCGCGTCTCCGAGCTGCTGCTGCCGGCAAGGCCTCTGATACGCCCCTGGAGCCTGGCGCTGTTAGGTGTTAGGTAGAGTGGCAGTGTTCTTGCACGCTGGCAGGACGGCGCTGCTCCGCTCACTGAGATAGGCGTCGGTACAAATCCGTCCCAGGTGAGCTCCAGCTCTTCACTCCTCTGAGCTGTGGCCATCGTGCCGTGTCGTTCTAGGTTTAGGTTTTGGTCGTGATGCGTGTGTGGCCTGATGATTACTTGGATTAGGCCGCAAATCTGCAGGAGAAACTCTAGCTTTTGTCAGTTTATTGGCTTCTGTTAGCTATAGTTGGTGCCAATTTAGCCTTCTTGTGATGTAAAGGTCTTTGATTTCCGGTCAAGATTGAATTGCGTTCTGGTTGCAGCATGCATATTTGATATTTGCTATCCACCAAACAAAAATGTTCATTTGCTACGATGATAAATTGATTGGCTATGAGTAGATGCCGGAATTATCTTTCAGCCTTAGCTTGGAGAATCATATATGATAGATCATATATGCTATTTAGTTTAGAATTATGCACATCCTTTCTTTTAGCTGAAGTTCTTAGATGTTCTTTCCGTGGTTGCTATGTGTCACCTTCGATGCATGTTTGCATAATATTGGTATGCCTTTTGTACTTGTTTGCATGTTTTGAGATGGGTCGTTGCACGTTTGGTCCGCCGCCCACGTGGTTGCAGTTTTGAGATGGTGGATCGATGTTTTGTTTACGCGAGCGGCTCGCAGGCGTATTAATTAATTGTTCTCCTTTCGGTAAATGAATCGTACAGGAAGCGCACCAGTCAGCCATCGATCGATCGTAACACGCGAAACAACACCCGCAGATCGAGGAGGCTCACATCTTTCTCGTACGCGCGCGGGAGGGGAAGAAAAGGAATTTTGGCAAATGGATGGTTCGTCGACTCGGTTTGGTCGGTCGGTTTCGCGAGGAGTCCGTCCCAGGGCAATCCACCAGAAGCTGGCCGTCATGAGATATGTACGGTACGTGTCACCTCGTCTCCGGCGTACGTGCACATGCATGTATGTACACGTACAGTACGATGTAAAACCCACCGCTCCACGTATGAAGGGCATACATATATGTACGGCACGTGTCACCTCGTCTCCGTCCTACGTGCCGTCAGTCCAAGGCCTGTAGGTACCTAGCTAGGACATTGCAGAACGACAGTAGCCTTAAAAACTCTGGCAATCGACCGGAACAGGAACCACCGAAACTGATAATGGGACTGCCTGAGCTGTGGGAAGCATGGGAGGTCAAGTCCCTGCTTCTCTCAAGCCTACTGCTGCAAGTGCTGCTGCTCGTCCTCACCGAGTCGCTTCGGCGTGTATCCAACTGGCCGCTGCTGTCCACGGCGCTCAGTGGCCTCCTCTGGCTGCTCTACCAGACGGCCGACGACGTCGCCATCTACGTCCTCGGCCACATGTCCCTGAGCAGCAGGCCGCGCGAGCAGCAGCAGCTCATGGCGTTCTGGGCGTCGCTGCTGCTGGCGCACCTCGGCGGGCAGGACACCGTCACCGCCTACGCCATGGAGGACAACGACCTCTGGCTGCGCCACCTCTTCACCATCATGGTGCAGGCCGCCGGAGCGGCCTACGTGCTCTACAAGTACGCCGCGGGAGGCAGCGGGGAGCTGTTCGCCGCGGCCGTGCTCATGTTCCTCGTGGGCGTTGGCAAGTACATGCAGAGGATATACGCTCTCAAGTCGTCCAGGCTAGGGAGCATCAAGGAGTTTCTCGAGAGGTTTGAGGTACGCGAACCGGACAAGCCATACCCAATCCCAGCGTGTTTGGATGATGCCGAAGGGGTCCTGCAGGGAGCTCATGATCTGCTCCATGTGTGTATGGGCCAACTTGTTGATTATAAGGTCTGGCCGTCCGGGTTCCAGATGGGTGCCATACTGGCGTACCATGATCGCCGTGGTAGTCCTAGAGGGCGCAGCAAATTGTTGGAGCTGGTCGGGATGCAGCTCTCGCTGACGCGCGACATCCTCTACACCAAGACGGTGGTGACCCACACGTGGCATGGATTCGTTTCCCGCGTCATGTGGACCGTCTCCACCATCGTCGTCTTCTTCTTGTTCCAGAAGTTCACCATCGGCCGCGGACACGGTTATAGCAGGGATGACATGGTGGTTACATACATCTTGTTGGCTGGGGCCCTTTTCCTAGAGGTGACATCCCTGTTTAGGGCAGTTGCCTCAACTTGGACATGCGCCTGGTTACAAGGAGCCGCCGGTTACAAATGGCTTCATGCGACATCGGTGTATCTTCGTCGGGGTGTCAAAACGGCACAAAGATGCAGGAGGTGGTCGAGCTCCATTAGGCAGCACGACATGTCGCGATTCCACAGGCAAAGCAGGACCGGTGCATGCTACTGGATGGCGTCTCGTGTCGGGCTAGAGCACCAGTGGGACAGATTGCGTTTCTCCGACTCCGTCCTGATCTCCCATGAGGTGGAGGACTTGCTGCTACACGAGGTACAACGCATGGTGGAATCATGTAGAGGAAATGAGGAACACATCATGCAGAGGCCCGGGCAACTCGTGCTAGGCGCGTGGGGTACAGGTGGTGCTGGCGCTAGATTCTACGATGGTGTCGTGGGAGTGAACGAGGCTGGTTTCAACGGCAGCATATTCGCCTGGCACTACGCCACTGATGCATTCCTCAACTTGTTTGATTGTTTATGTATGCGGCTTGCCGACGAGGGCAATGATAGCTTACCAAATAATGAAGGCTTGGATCACAGTGTAGCATACATGCTTCAGTTGGTGCATAGCATGAGAAGCCAAGAAGAGAGGCACCGGCAACAACGCCTCGCAGAAGCCATCCGTGTGTTGTCAAGATATTTGATGTTCCTCCTCGTGGAAAAGCCTCGATTGCTTCCTGGCCCTTTTCGCCGCAGCCAGTATGACAACTTCTACGCAGAGTTTAAGGAATTCTCTAATTTCGAGGATGGAGATGATGACACTCCTGATATCATGCGCCCAGAAGTACGTCTTACAAAAAACTTGTTGGCCAGATGCGAGGTTGAGGGGGTGGAGGAGGTGTTACGAGCCATCTCCGTGGTGTGGGTGGAGATGTTGTGCTATGCAGCCAGCCACTGCATCAACAACTCTCATGCCAGGCAGCTTTGCAGCGGCATTGAGTTAATCACCATCGCCTGGATTGTGACAACTGCATTGTTCAATCGGTTTTACCGTGAGAACCCTGTATATAAAGAACAAGTGCACCACTTCATGCAAAGACACGTTAGCCCTACTCATGAATAATGACAAAGCCATGTTTTAACAATGTTTGCGATATCAAACAAGTTCTTAAAAAATATGGCTTGTATTTTACCAATGTATTTCGAGATCCATATATTACTAGTATGTATACACGTGCGTTTTATAACTACAGAGCCATTTTTGCTTAAGTCATGGAGTGTCTTGCGAAATACTCCATCCATTTCGATTTGTTCTACATTTTGGATCTAAAATTTGTCTAGATTTAGTGTACATCCTGCCCTAGGGTAAAGTGGAGACGCATGGTTTCATGTGATAAATTAAGACTAAGTAGTACTAATAAATATCCATCCGTGTGTTGTCAAGATACTTGATGTTCCTCCTCGTGGAAAAAACCTCGATTTCTTCCCGGCCCTTTTCGCCGCAGCCAGTATGACAACTTCTATGCAGGGTTTAAGGAGTTCTCACATTTCGAGGATGGAGATAATGACACTCCTGATATCTTGCGTCCAGGTCAGATCCTTGTATTGCTGATCAGTTGCATCATGGACATCGTATGGAACCAAACGAAAGGTCACAAACTCCATGTGCATCTATTACATCTGTCACATGAAATCCTTTGTGTCCATGGGCATCTCGAACAGTCCAGGAAGATGTACGTTGGTGATCCTGCTCCTGTTGGTGAGCCAACGCGGTTTCTTCCTCGCCTTCTTCGGTTTTGGCACGCGGCCATGAATCTGCGTGGCAGCGCGCCGTTTGGTCGTGTCAGTCATCGGTTTCTCACCGGTCCTCCGGAGCTCCTTCTCGATGTCCAGCATCTCCTTGGGCAGCTTGATCTCGTGGAACAGCGCCTTGAGCTCGGCGTCGTGTTGCATCCTCGACCTCGGGTCGTCCGGGTACACGATGTCTTGCTCGCCCGACAGCCAGCGGATGTCACGTGAGGATTTCAGAGCCTGAAAGAAGAAGAAAACACGAGAAAATTTAGCATTATAGATCAAAACCAAGAACTTTCAGAGATATAGGACATATGAAGATCTGCGGTGATTTTGGTGCAAACCATAGCAACTTCGTGCATACAAAGAACATCTACAATGGACCTCCTAAACTTCGGCTAAAACTCTGCTACCGTACGACTTCCATGCTAGTAACAGTTTGATGAATGTGGGTCCACTCAGTGATCCAGAGAGTTGATAGATACTGCATAGGCCAAAATTTACAATGCATCATAGATGTTCGTAAAGCCACAAGAGATAATACGTACCCCAATGTACTAGAGAACATCAAGGAAAATGAAATGAGTTGTTACCAATATGCGCACATCTTAATATATATTTTTTCTACTAACATTCAACCAGTTCTACTGAAACCAGAAGAAAATAGTCAGAAATCTAGGAGTAACATCCTAACCAAATCATCAGATTTGTTACAAGTGAATTATCAAAAATAATACAGCAACACCAACATATAAAACATCGATTAGTCGCAATACTGACTGAAACCCAGCCGCAAGATTTGTGGCGTGTGAAAAAATAAAACATAAAGTGTCAATAAGTCATGGCACAAAACTAAATTGCTTGTATTCAGATAATACGTACCTAGTAAAAGAGAGTAAATATTCGACAAGTGGATATTATTTCGTCAACTATAGTTATCTGTACCTCGAAAAGTGGTGGAACCAATGAGCTGCAACAAACAGAGCACTGCAGCAGCTTGAGGTCTAAGGTGACAGTGATCTTCTCTAAGGCTGCAGCCTCGCCCCCAGACGTAACCTTAGCCTTCTTCGCGGAGCTGCTCCCGGCCGGCCCGAACCTTTCCGTACGAGGCTTCTGTATATAGGTCCCAGCAAAATGCAAAGTTAGTTACCAACACAAGACTAAGCTATAGCAGCTAAGCATAAAAGAAGATCATGTATGGTGATGTTTCAGAGATTCCATGGCCATCTCGAAGTGCAGATCAATATCTCATACAGGACATTGCCAAAATGTTCCCATCAAAATGCAAAGTTATTGCCGAACACAAGAGATTGCAATGGCGATGAAGCAGAACAACACAGATCGATCTTTCAGAGATTTCAAGGCTCTAGATGTTGAGATCGAAATTCTGATACAGGAGATTACCAAAAGTTTCAATTACCAAGCAAGTTTATCCTCGACCAGACCATGGAAATCAGCATTCCAGCGATACTGTTTGCAAAATCACTTAAAATTGGGGCACTGTTATGCGAACACAAGGGATTAACTCGATTTTCCACAAACCCTAACTAAACCTCCGGCCTGCCGCTCGCTCTCCACGCCCAGCGGCGAGCTCCGCGCCACCCCTCCTCCTCCTCCGCCGCCGCCTACACCAACAGCGGGCGGCGGTTCCAGCAACGCCTCCAGCTATTCCGCGCTGCCGTCAAGCCACCGCCTGGGCAACCCCGGTGAACCCGTCGCCGGCGTCCCGAAAGCAAGCCGCGCATTCACCATACACGACGGTCTCCGCAGAATAAACTAGTGCATTCAGGTTCCAACAAATTTTTTCCCTAAAAACAAATCAGACTTTCTTCCAAATTCAAACTAAATGACATTCAGGTTCCAACAAAATAATGTTACATCTCCAACTTCGAACAAAAGCTTAGCCGAGTTTTTCAAGTATGGAAACTTTCACCTAAATTCAGGCAGCTTATTCCTAAGAAAATCACAACTTTCAGCTCAGTTTAAACTAGTCGAAGTTCAGTATCAAAAGCTCAACGTAACTCTCAGCTATACACACATCTAGTTCCGATAGACAAAACAAAAAGGCAGTCCCCTCTCGGTTAAACTGTCTTGCCACCATGAACAATGACAGACTGCTTCTTCTTGCTTCACCAAGCTCAAGAATATATGTATATGAACACAAACTGCAAACACACATCTTGGATTGAAGCAAGTACTATCTACCATGCACCAGAGCTCAAAAATCAGAACGCTCCAACAACTAGCTTCTGCGATTCTATGATAGTAGTAAGTATCATGTACCTTCATCTTCATGTCCTGGATGTGTTTGTTGGCCTGTTTACACATACAACTGCCTTCAGCTTAGATAACATCATCCTGGCAGCAGATCTACACAGGTTGAATCCATGCACGCATTCATAAGACAAAAGCACAGTTGGCAGTGAAGCAATCCATAATATTATGATCATATTGTTCAACTTCGACAAAACAAGATAATATACTACCAGTAACCAGAGATACACGGCTGTTAAGAACAGCCAGATAGAATATAGTCTCAAAATTCATCTACCAAATGGTAGTTTGACAACTGAACGGCATGTAGCAGAGACTCATTACTTCAGCTCGATGTAGACTGGAGAATCCTGAGGAGACCACATGGCGTCTGAGACGAACAGCGATGCTCCCGCCTGGTAAGGCCTCGTCAGACCTCGATCGCGGCTGCCTGCCCGGCCTAGATTGGTCAATGACGGGGACGTCCATCGGAGCACCTCCGCTCTCCGCCTCGCGCCAAGCTCGCCCAAAGTCACCAAGTCACACGCGCAACCGCACGCGGCTCCGTGGAGGCCCTCTCGTATTTATAGAGGTTGTCTGACCCATGTATTGGAGGGAAAAAAGTTTAAACCAATTTTTTCAAGCAAAACAAACACAGG
Organism: Poa pratensis; assembly: GCA_947311845.1. NCBI lineage: Eukaryota > Viridiplantae > Streptophyta > Magnoliopsida > Poales > Poaceae > Poa > Poa pratensis. The sequence goes on along the minus strand of CAMZMU010000106.1, from coordinate 32,282,979 downwards.
GAGAGACATCTCGGCGGGAAACTGCTAATTTTCCGTCCGTCCGAGTACGTATCTCGGGGTGATGGATGCGGGATTAATTAACTTTCCTTAACAAATTATTCAGGACCGTGGTAGTTTCCTAATACCCTAATCAATCTTAATTACTTTCCACCTACAGGTTCGACGATCATCCTTAATCCGTGCTAATGGGAATCCCTTGCTGTGATTGGCTATAAATATATGGTTGTTCCGGATGGACTATGTTTTTGCCTACTGTACGTGCGAAAAATAATAGCAAGACATATTACCTCCTGTTTTTTCTCCCGGTTGGTTAACTAGGCGCCTGGTTCTACCTCTGCCCGACTAAGATTTCCCTTCCGAGCGTGACTTTCCGCTTAAAAACAATAACATGATTAATTAGTTTCCTCATATTCCGTTTCTTGACAATAACATGGAGGGTGATTAGTATATCTGGCCCGCTGATACGTACTCAGCAATTATTAATCACGTCACTAGACAAAATCCATGCAACATAATTTAATCCCCGAGGATATCCGTCAACATAATTCCAGATGTATCATGTACTTCCTCCGTTTTTTAATATAAGATGTTTTAGATAGATCACATGTTCACTAGGTGCACACCCAAATAAGTGTGCATACACACTAAAACATGTCTACATACATGTTGACATATGTGAATATGGACAAAGCTAAAACATCTTATATATGAACGGAGGGAGTATATGTGAACAGAGGAGCACCGGATATGCGTTACCCAAATCACGGCCACATTGTAGGAAACAGAATAAATTACTTACCCCAGGCTAGTCACGTCGGGATTAATTGAATCGGTAGGCCAGAGTAAGGAAGGAATGATTCATGGGAGGACATCCACGTCACCAGTCCGTGGAGCAAACCATCCTGGTCGTCCGTTTGTGCCATGTACTACATCTCTCCCATCAATCGATCCTACAGTAATGGAAAGATTAACAATCCGAATTAACCACAGTGCCTTCGAAAAAAACGGAGGAAGTACATGCATGGTACGACACCTTTACTCTCCCGTTTTGCGACGATAGTAAGTACCATCACGAGTTCTCAAACATTACAGTTTACATGGATGAGTGAAAGCTGTATCATCCCTGCGAACGGGAATTGCCCCCTGTGATTGGGCTGGGAATGATTGCCCCGGATGGACTATGTTTTTTGCCCAGTGTACGTATGAAAAATAATAGCAACATATATTCCCTCCTATTTTTTCTCCCCGTTGGTTAACTAGGCCAGCCTGGTCCTACCCTCCGCCCGACTAGGGTGTGTTTGGTTTAGGGGATATCCCTCAAGTGGTAGCGGTAGCCACATTTTTAGTGGTTGCCCTATGTTTGGTTGAGAGGGTGGGGGTGGCAGGGATAACCAAATTACAGGAATATTCCGTCGAAACGGTGGCTCCGCTCATCCCACCAAATCGGTCGGATGGAGCCAACCACTTCTGGCTCCCGCGTTAGCTCACCCCAACCTTATCCCTTTCCCCTCTTCTCTACTCGCTTTCCCTCTCGGTAACCAGAGGCAGAGGCGACTGCGACCAAGGAATCGAGTGGGACGCCGGTAGACCTCGTCGGAACTACCCAGGACGGCGCCGTCGAGGACCTCTCTTCATGCCCGCTCCATTCCTTGGTCACATCTAGCTTCTCCGTCCTAGCTCCTCACTTTTCCTCTCTATAACCAGGGGCTGCGGCGGCAAGGAATCAGATCACTTTTCCTCTCTGTCCCTGTCTCGGCTTGGGTAGGAGAAAGGCGAGATGGGCCGGCGACACGGACCGACGCTGGTCATGCTGGTCTTCTCCTATCTCGCGTTCCCTCCTCAGGAACGGCAAACGACGGCGACATGCTTCGGCCGCGCAGAAGCCTCCTGAGATGCTGGGCGCCGGAGGGCATCCTGAGGCGTAGAACGGCGCCGGCCAACAGCGCAGAACGGCCGCTCAGATCGGCAGAACATGTGCTGCAGCGACTAGTGATTAAGGCACCTGAGGCTAGCTAGGAATAGTTAGGATTGATTTCGTCAATCCAGATTCGCGTTGTATTGCATTATGTACTACTCCTAACATCCTTTTTTGTTTGCAGTCTTGTATTGTCTTGTGTATCCTACATTTGTACTGAGCTATGTACGATCCCCAACCACTTTTAGTCATTTCAACCAAACAAAAAGGTGGTTCATCCCTCACACTCAACCAAACAGAAAAAATGGCTATCCCTAACCAGGTGGTTGGAGATTTCCTCATCCCCTAAGTCATATCCTCTGAACCAAACAAACTCTAAGATTTCCCTTCCAGGCGTCACTTTCCGTTTAGAAACAGTAGTAACATGATTAGTTACTCCACAATCATTAAATACTTTCCTGTAATTAGTTCCCGTCATCCCTCACATAGCGCAACTACGGTAGTCCATATCGCAATAAACTAAATCGGTTTGGGCTTAGGATCCCACCAAGTTTTTATCTGACTATACTAATATGCATGCCTGCTGTGATTGGCTAAGGATATGGCACAACAGAGAACCGAACAGCACCAGTTACATTTGGTCACTAGATACAACTCCAACGGTAGAAAACACAAAGCACTCACTCGTCTAGAGAACCTTCCCTGCAAATACAAAAACACCCACAATTTCTTCTCACGCGACACCTTGTTTCACACATACTGCAACTCCAATGGATGTTTTGGCTTAAGTGAACTAATAGCATGTTGCCCATTTGGTCTACCAGTGGCAAGGCTATGATCAAACAATACCTAAATCCACTGCTTCAACTAGCAGAACCCTTTTGCAAGATTTCGTCCAGTCTAACTACCGCTCCACTTCCCTCATTCACGCGGGGTACCGACAATCTGCTGCTCCGCTGCGTCCTACTGCCACCAGTTGAACAAGCTCGGGTCCTCCACCCACACCACCTGCACGACAACAAAAGGGTTCCCCTCCAAGGGAAACTGTTAATCTAACACACAAGCAATACCACACTAGCATGGGCCAAGCATCAACACTTGAACAGACGAAAGTACAAAATGGAGCCAAATCTTCATACCACTCAACATATGCTAGCTCCAAGAACTCAATATATGCATAGCTCATGCCATTCAGTCAGAGCTTATCTTCCGGAGACAAGCATCGCACAACAACAAAGCAATATAAACAGTTTCTTAAGCTTGTGGAAGAGTATTTGGCATGACTCTTGGTGTGGCGTATGCATGGTCCAAGCCTCCGTGACAATCTCCTTGAAACCGGGAAGGCAGGTCCAAAAGTTTTCAAAGCGAAAAGAGCGTGGACGGCGCGGCCCGGAGTCATCGGCAAGCAAAAGGGGACAATGGTCGGATAGCGAGGAGGATAGGCCATGAAGGATGTGGTTTCCGAAGCTAAGGTCCCATTCCGGATTGCAAAAAGCACCGTCGATTCTTGACATTGTGGGGTTAGCTTGTTCATTTGACCACGTGAAACGCCGGTTTTGCAAGTGTAGCTTTGAACTTGTTCATTCGCCGTCTATTGATGTTGGTGTTGTTTTTGTCTCTTGCTCTATAGATTTGGTCCTACCAACCACATTGTGCCCGCGGGAGGTTTTGAAGCTAAGAGCTCGGCAAAGAAATCCTCTTTACGCGAGGCAAGTGTAGGACCATAGACCGTTGTGATCTTGAAGCTAGCATCGGAGTGTGTCGAGGTTAATTTAGCCGAGAGGCAAAACTCGGTGGCTTGGACATCGGTGATGTTGATCATATTTTCATCCCACAAAAGGAGGATTCCTCCTCTGGTTCCAAGAGCAGGGCGCTGGGCAAAACCACGCAAACGACCACCTCCCAGGTAGCTAGCAGTGAAAGGATCCACATTTTGTAGTTTAGTCTCCTGGAGGCATACTATGTGACAAGAGGAGGAAGCAACGAGGTCATGCACAACGGTTTGTCTGTCAGGATCATTTAAACCCCTCACGTTCCAGCAAAGGAAACACAGCAGTTTCATGAGTTCATCCATTAAAACAGTAGTAAACATCTAACAGGAGCTGGAGCCGGGCTAACAGAGAGCCAGGTTGATCAGATCGATCAGGAACAAACAGCAACAGTAGCCAGCACATGCGCCAGGTACTCAGCATCGGCAAGGGCAACAGAAACAAAAACTTAGTGGATCGATCTAACATGGAAACAGTTCAAACTCTATAGAACTCGAAGGCTCGAGCTGTCATCAGGCTTCGATCGCGGCCTCGTCTTCGGCAGCATCAGTCAGGTCCAGAGCGCCTCCACCTCCATGGTTGAGAAGGGCATCTTCAACGGCGTTGGCCCCGGCGCAGTCGAGGCGGAACAGCGCCCGCAGCGCGGCGAGGATGGTGCTCGGCAACTGTCTCTGGAAGAGGCGGACGAACTCCGCCACGGCCTGCTCCGTGACCGGCTCCCCATCTTGCACAATTCCCATGCGGCGACAGATCAATTCTTCCGCGAGCCTGGCCACCGGCACACGGCGGCCCTTGAGGTTCAGCCGGACGCTGGACCGGCGGTACGAACAGCCGACGATCGTCTTGCGCCTGGTAGCAGGGGCCTTTGGTGGAGAAGACGGCGGCGTCGAGAGCAGAGCCTTCATCTTGGACCTGAAGATTGGCTGGAGGCTGTGTGCTGCGGAGCCAGGAGTCGATGAAGCGTCTGAAGCTGTCATGGCAGGGGTCGTTGGCGTGGCCTCTTCAGTTTGGAGCAGCAGGGTCGGCGACGCGGTGAAGCCAGGAGGCCCGCTCGCAGACCGCGCACGGTCATCGGAGGGCGTCGGGAGCACAGAGGACGGCGAGCTTGATCTTGGACGGTCGAGCGGGTGGCGCTGGTGCGCAGGACCTCCTCTTGGGCTGGGCGGCGGGCTCGGGGACGAGTCAGTGGCAAGGCCGCGGCGGTAGCGCTGGCCATCGCGGCTGGAGTCGTGGCGGCCATGGCCTCGCCCGTCGCTGGCGGCGCCGCTGGTCCGGTCGCGGCTGGCCCGGGAGCGGCTCCGACCCATGATGCGGTCGCGCAGGGAACGCCGGTCTTCATCGCGGCCGCGGTTGCGGTCGCCATCGTCCCTGTCATCGTCGTCGTCTCGGCGCGGCTCCCTTGAAGGTCCGCGTTGCGTGCCGGGGTTGCCGTTGGGGCGGCGCTCGCCGTCGACGACCCCGATGTCCCAGTCGAAGACCTCGGTGCGCCTCGGCATGGCTGGCACGCCCGGGACAGCTTCAACACCCGTGAAGTCCTCGTACATGACAAGGTGGACGATGACGCGTCCTACCATCAGATCCGTGCTGGTCGGCGACCTAGGTGGCCTGCCCCTGCTGGAGCCAAATTAAAAAGATGGAGCCAAAGCTTCTTCTCCAACGCCAAGATCCAAACGCACATGGCTCTCCTCATTATCCTACGCCTTGATGAGGCCCAAGACTTCCGGCCTCTATCCCCGGAAGAAAGAGACCTCCGTGCTCGCCTCAAGCGGAAAGTCTTAAGCCTTGCGGTGGTTGAGTGCTCAAGGAAGAAGCAATGCTCACGTGTTACTAATGTTCGGGAGGGAGATGCAAACACAAAATATTTCCATATCCGTGTCAATGCGAGAAGGAGAAAAAACCACATCCACCGGCTAAGACGTAACCATGGTTGGGTCACATCTCATGAGGAAAAAGAGGAGCTTGTGCACGATCATTTCCATGCGGCTATGAGGAGAGGCCCACCCCGCGACCTAGACTTCAATTGGGAAACCTTTGGTCACCCAAATGTCGATCTTAGAGAGATGGATGCGCCGTTTACGGAGGACGAGGTACTTCGCGCCATCAAGCAAATGCCGGCGGATAAGGCTCCGGGCCCCGATGGTTTCACCGGTGCTTTCTTTAAAGCAACTTGGGACATAATCAATATGGATGTCATGCGTGTCATTCACCTCTTTGGCAACCTACATTCCGACAACTTCCATTGGCTAAACTCGGCGAATGTGGTCCTCATACCAAAAAAGAGGGGGCCGAATGCATATCGGATTTCCGCCCCATTAGCTTGATACACGCCATTGCCAAAATCATTGCCAAAGTCTTGGCTACCCGGCTAGCCCCTCACATGAACACCTTGATCTCTCCCGCTCAAACCGCATTCATAAAAAATAGAAGCATCCATGATAACTTCATGTTCGTGAGAAACTTTGCTAGGAGGCTTCATCGCAACAAGACTCCGGCGCTCCTCTTCAAGTTGGATATTCGCAAAGCTTTCGATGCCGTTCGATGGGACTACCTTATAGATCGCCTAAGATGGCTTGGCTTCCCGAGTCGGTTTTGTGATTGGATCTCCGCCATTCTCCGCACTTCCACTTCGAGGATCCTCCTAAATGGGGTGCCTACCTCCCCCATAAGGCACGGAAGAGGACTTAGGCAAGGCGACCCACTCTCTCCGCTACTTTTCGACATTGCGATTGATCCACTCCAACAAGTTCTTGAACTTGCCACGGCTAGAGGAGACCTCTCTCGTCTACGGGGGCGTGGAGCTTTCTTTAGGATCTCCCTATATGCGGATGACGCCGCCATTTTTATGGCCCCAATCAAGGAGGAAATCACCAAGCTTGCGCACATCCTCGCTTCCTTCGGCAATGTCACGGGGTTGTGCACAAACATGCAAAAGACTTCCGTTGTACCCATCCGTTGTGGCGCCATTGACTTGGATGATGTGCTACAAGCTTTTCCGGCTTCTAGGACCGGTTTTCCCATGCGATATCTTGGCCTACCGCTCTCCGTTTGGCAACTCAAGAGGGTTGACCTCCAACACCTTGAAGACAAGATTGCCGGCAAGGTTCCCATGTGGGCGGGGAAATACATCAACTCGGCGGGAAGGAGGGAGTTGGTTAGGTCGGTCATGGCCTCCCAAGTCATTTTCCACCAAACCTCTCTCAAGTTGCCCCCCGGCTTCATCACCAAGGTCAACAATATCGAGCGCGCTTTCCTTTGGGCGGCCTCCGACAAGGTTTCCGGTGGCAAGTGCAAGGTTAATTGGAAAAAGGTGTGCCGTCCGACCGAGCTTGGTGGATTGGGGATACTTGACACGGTTAGATTTGGGGCGGCTCTAAGGCTCCGTTGGCTATGGCTTGAGTGGACGGACACCTCTAAGCAATGGATCGGTATGGGCAATCCTTGCACAAGTGAGGACTACGACCTCTTCTATGCTTGCACTACAATCACTATTGGTAACGGACACAAGGCGCCATTTTGGGACTCCCCTTGGTTGGACGGAAGAAGGCCTCGCGACATCGCACCTCTCATTTTCTTGATCTCAAAGCGGAAAAAATGGTGTGTGCAAAAGGCCTTGAAAGATGATGCATGGATAAACCAAATAAACACCACTGACGGAGTCACTCTCGACCACATACAACAATTTGTTGCCCTATGGACCTCTCTACAACAAGTTCACCTTGGACTATGTCCTCCACGGGAGTTTACACGACAAGTTCGGCCTACCACGCGCAATTCTTAGGCACCATCTCATCCAACATGAAGAAGCTTGTGTGGAAGGTGTGGGCACCTCCCAAATGCAAATTCTCCGCTTGGCTTATCATCCAAAACCGGGTTTGGACGGCGGACCGCCTAAGACGGAGGAGTATGCCAAATTGTGATCTTTGCCCACTTTGCAAGCAAACGAGAGAGACGGCCGCCCACCTTTTGTTCCAATGCCGGTTCGCTAGGCGCATTTGGTGCATGGTGAAGGATTGGCTACACTTGTCATGGTTGGACGTCAACTCTTGGGACAACTTCAATTGTGTCCAAGATTGGTGGACTCACATGACCATGAATGACTCCGCTAGGCGAAAGGCGATTGCATCCCTCACAATGCTTATCTCTTGGGAATTATGGATCGAGCACAACGCTAGAGTTTTCCGACACAAGTCCACCCTCCCTTCGATCATTTTGGGAAGAATCAAATATGAGGCACAAACTTGGGTCAAAGCGGGTGCCAAGCATTTGGAGTTTATTTTACCGGGAGATTAATCCCCTTTTGAGTTTTGGTTGGGCCTTTTGGTCGGTGTTGTAAACAATGCTAAAACCCCTAACTCCTCCTTAATTAATATATAGGGGCAAATCTTTTGCCTCATAAATTCAAAAAAATATAAACAGTTTCGGGTGCTTCTCAAGTTCTGTCACTGATGAGATCAGAGCTTCGTCGGTGCAACTAGCTATAACCTGTGCGCAAGACTTACATCAGGAGCAGATATGCTCTAGACCAGACAACGAAAGTGAGGATCCTTGATGCAAAATAGCGACATAGCGCGTACCAGGCATTTCATTAATCAAGTCATTTCATTAATCAACGGTACCAGGCGGGGTGCAGAATAACTATTCTATACCCTGGATGCAAAATAGCGCGTATATATAGAAGCTCTATTTAGACCCCTCGGTGCAGAATTACTTATTCTGCACCCGGGTCATCTACCGAGCCGGATATCTGGTTCAATCAAACGCGGTTCAGACCAACCATCACATGTCGTAATTTTTCTTCTGCTTTTACTACAACGGTTTTCTGAGCTAGCCTACTACCCACTACGCACTACCCAATCGTAATTTTTTTCCTCTCGCCTTTCTAATCGTGTGAGTCCAGCGGCGAGCGGTTTGGGGATTGGAAACTGAGCGGCGGCGGCGGCGAGCGGGTGCGCGTCCGCCGACGAGTGGGTGAGCGGCGGCCGCTCGCCGGCGGCAGACTCTAGGGCCAGGCGAGCAGCGGTTGGGCTCTTCGCTGTTGATGGAATCGGTGACGTCGTGGTCGGTCGGCTGAATCGGTGGCGTCGTGGTCGGCCAACCGAACCGGCAGCGTGGTGAGCCGGTGGTAGATGTGGGAGGCACGACGTCTTCCGCCGGTCGTGTGCAGCGGCGGCCCGGCGAGCTGTGTCTCCGAAACTCGGTCCGCGTTCATCAGCCTTGCACGGGGTAGGTGAGTTTTCTGGACAGCACCCTTGCGACCTCTTCTCCAGCAAACTCCATCCGGTCTTGCACAGCTACCTCGATCTGCACTAAGTTTTTTTGGTTTTCCGTCAAGCTGCAAGTGCAGGGTTCGTTACTACTAGATAAAAACTTTGCCTGCTCTATCTTTTCCATTACGTGGTTTGTCTAGTATTCGTGGAGATTGCTTTTCTTCTGCTAGTGTATTTTGCCATGGCTATTCCGTTTGGTAGCAGCACCATCTTCCTCCTAATTTATCTCTTATGTTGCTCTAATGACTCTAGCATGGTAGACATTACTAGTATATTATGTGATGCTTTTGTTTGCATGCTATTTATGCATAGATTAGCTTTGTTGATTTATTCATTGATTCAAATGTGGTGCAATTCCAGAAAGTAACCTGTATAATTACTTTGCACTGCACATACTTCTTAAAGTAATTAAATTGGCGAAGGCATACTATTCTTGAATATCTGTATAATTACTTCATCGGTGCATGGATTGTTCGGTGGCCGCCCGTTCCTTTCTGGTATGGATGATTTATTGTTATCTCGTGGCTGGGATGTGTACTAACGAATCGGCTGTTTTCTGCTACAAGATTGGACCCAAAGATCCAGATTCAGAGCGGGGAAGCATGATGTAGCCATGTTGGCATCGATGGTTGCTTTGCTTTGTAACAATAGTTAGTTTCAGTATTCATAATTTCTCTTTATGAAACAAATCGCTGCTTCATTTGTTTCTGCATTTAGAGATGTTCAGCTACAATGTCCAGTTTTGAAGGACTCACCGAAAGTTTATTTATTTCAGAAATCCATCTAAATAAAAAACTTATTTCAGCTATACAGTTCTTCCATTTTTTCAGCAATCCAGTGCGTCACTATTAATCAGTTAATCACTAGCTTATTTTGTATCACTAGGAGTAGCTCGGTTTGACAAGAGTAATAAGTTCTTATGGTTTCTTGCCATTACTTGTGGATGATGAATTTCAATGCGAAAAATCTGTATTTGCAGTTATGCAGCTATGCAAAAATCTCAATTTATATCACTTGGAGCAGCTATGCAAAATCTTTCAACTGCATTGAACTCCAAGCCTTGATATTCCTTAGGTACACATCCGTAGAGCATCTTGCATGCAATTATGTTGTAACACATATTAGGGGTGGGCCTCTGTCAACATTCAGGATCTTACAAGTTGCATGCTTTTCAGTTTCTATTTTGCACAGAAATACGACAATTGGTTTGCTTCTTGTTGGTCTGATTTTCTTCCTGTTGTACTGCATTCTTGTAGTATTTATGCACCTAGTATTTAATTATGCTCATTGTGCATGCTAAAACCAGTTGATTACTCTATAACAATAACCATGGCGGCGTGTTGCAGGCAAGTGCCCCTGCGGGTGGCGCTGCAAGCGGCATCAGCATCCTCCTTCGGGTAGCGCGGCCGGTGATGGCAAAGGGCTGAATCGGCATCTTGGTCGAACATTTGCAGACCGTGCTGTTAGCTGCCTCGGCATCACGGCGAGTGGTGGACGGCCTCAGCCATGTGCCAAGCCCTTACGGCGACGCTGACAGCTGCGCTTTCTTGCCGGGCATCAACTCACCCTGACAATTCTCTCCAGCACTTCCGGCGGACCAACTGTTTATGATAAAGCGCCATAGAAATTGCTAATGACAGCTAGAATATATAAATCTTGGAGAAAACTATGTGATTATATTCATTACACGGAGGGAGGCAGGGAGCTAGCGTGTAAGACACTGACATGATTATATTCCTAAGGTATGTTCTTAGGCAAGGCCTAGGACAACCTACATATAGCTGAATCTGTTCAGCTCAAACTTTTCCCTAATGCCCTGCTATCACTATCTTGTAACATTCATTTTGGCAGTGGCATGAGTTTGTAATCTTTGTTGTACTATGCTACTGAGCTAAGTTAGTCGCCTACGGCGCCAGTCCCTGTTAAAAAAAGGTTACACTGGTCAAGTGTGTTCTTCACAGGTTGCTAAGCTAGGGATCAATCGGTGGCGATTTGATTTGAAGTAAACTGTAATAATTGTATCTGTATCTGAAGTCCTATTTTGGAACTCCCGAGTTTCATGGTTAACGAGTGCGAATCATACACTTATTTTGCCTTAATAAGATTACGCCTGTTCCGTACAATTAATTAAATCTGGTTCAATTTTTTGGTTGAGACATACTCCGTAGTGATTATGCACTTGCCTCTTCAATCTTCATATAATTCTCTTAGGTTTAGCCCTACTCTTTTTTACATCACGCATGCAAATACGCAATAGACGTGGTCCAACTCGGGTGTCAGGTTCCAGCAAATTTTACGGTGCCATTATTTTTTCTGATCTAATAACTCGGGTGTCAGGTTCCAGCCAATTACGGTGGCATTATTTTTTTACTAGACGCCGGAATGGAGCGCAGGGTAGTTACTGGATCGTGCGCACGACCAGCACGTTCGGCCCAATTTATTACGTCGCATGCAAGTTTCTTACCTCGCGCGGGGCTTGGGCTGGGCGCACGCCTAACGGGACATAAATTTACCTCGCGTGCGAACTTTCTTACGGCCCACGGGATAGGAGGGGTGGTTGGGCGCGCTCGCTGGTTGCGCCAGGCGCGGATCGGAAGGCAATACGGGCTGGGTGCAGAATAAATATTCTACATCCTGGGTGTCAAATAGTGCGCCCCTATATATAGGTATATATATATATATTATATATAGGAAAATGGTTCTGTACTCCTATGCGTATGTACTCTCACATTCAATATATAATACCCTCATATGTGAGGTATATTGAGTATGGGAGTATGTACACCCAGGAGTATATAATAGGAGTTCTATATATATATATCAATATACCTCACATACGAGGGTATTATACCTCTTTATTTTTTTATACCTCATTAATTATTCTAAGATACCTCAATAAAAAAAGTATGAAAAAAATTATCACCATAGTCCTCAATTTTTTCATATACCTTTATTTTATACAAAAAGCAGTATATGTGCAAATAGTATAAAATATATAGATTCAAACGAAAATTTCCATGTAACTCACTTTAGGGTATCTACTATTAAATAATGAAGTATATTAAAAATGATAAAGAGGTATATATGATTCACCTATGTGGTATATTGAACGTGAGAGTACATACGCCTAGGAGTACAGAACCATTTTCCTATATATATATATCGAAAATTGTCTCCTGCCTAGGAGGGTAGCTACACACCCCTCCCGAAATCGACACGTGTATAACGCCGTTTGGCACAGTAGTGTGTGTTTCACAGATGTGCACTCTAGGCTCTACTCGTGATTCGCATGCGCGCGTTCTGTGCCGCGACTTTTTCTTTCCCCGAGATACTTTTTCCCTCTGCTTTGTTTCTCTACAGTGGCCTTTCTTCCCCAAAGCTACCTGGCCTCTTCTCCATTCTCTCTCTTTCTCATCGTGATGCCCATCCCTCTCTCATTACACGAGAAGCATAATCCCTCTTGTCAACTCCATGGTGAGCCAGTGCAACACCATCTCCATCTCGCCGGATCCGGCCTAGCTTCACCGAGCTTCCGACAGCCGGATGTAACCTATTTCATTGCGTCCTTGGCCGTCCACGACCGGCTCGTCGACTCCGGCCCGGCCGTCCACCTCGAGCAGTGCCGGGTTCCCACACTGCGCCAAGATCTGCTGCTCTCCATCCGGCCGGAGCTGACCTCCCCCGAAGCTGTCGTCTTCCTCCACTACGGCGGTCTCTCCAGTTTTTTTTTCTGTTTGTGTTGTCTTCCAAATCCTAAATCTCGTCGTGATCTAGATCCACATGTTGTATAAACTTGTGATCTGGGATTTCATACCATACTCGCGTTTACCTACATCCATGCACGTCTGTTGATTTCGGCCCGGCCGGCCACCACGTGCGGTGCTGGGTCCCATGGCCGTCGACGAGGTCGTTCACGCGCTCAGCTAGAGCGCCCTCCATCCTGCTGCAGCCGAGCTGGGCTCCCATGACGTCCATCCACTATGCCAGTCTCCCCCAAATCCCCAATCTTTCCTTGTTTTTCCTACATCTTTTTCAGTTCGTGGTCAGATCCACATGTTGTAGATCTTTCTGATCTTGAATGGCGATGGGATTTTCAGGATATACTTGATGCTCTAGATACATGCTCCACTCCGTATCATCTTTATCCTTATCTTTTCTTTCTGATTTTTTTCTGCACAAATGCTCTTGAGCAGGGAAAGAAACACCAACTTGATGCGGCTGGGTTTGGTGCCCGATTTTCTTAAATATATTCCCATGTGCTGTGTTCATGCCGATGTAGAGGCCCTAAATCTGGAGCTTAATTTTTTGGATGTGGTGCATGACGATTAAGCTAGAATAAACTAGCTTTATTTTAAGAGGCAGTTATTACCAGTCGTTTCATGTATCATTACATCGTCGCGCGTTATTACGGTTATTATTTTATGCTAGGAGAGATTGCTAATAGCTCTCATTTCATGTATCATTTCATTCTTGCAAGTCATTAATTATTCCATCCATAATATGATACTTGATACCTATTATTTTCACGTGTCCTCATGCGTTCTTATTTTATGCATAAAATGATAGGTATTATCAGTCATTTTATGTTCCATTCCGTTGTCCCATCATTAGGGTGTCGTACCAGAACATACATGTTACAAGTGTGGATTTGTTACCCCTATTGACTATACCCATATCCTCCCAATGTGATTCAGATTATGACGTCGGAGCTATCCCTGATCCTGCTAAGTATGCGAATACACATAAGTAGTTTTAATACTTATCTAACTATGTGCGAAAAAAGCACCGTCTTTGTTAGATTTTTCCAACTCTGTGTACGAAGCATGTCGAGAATATTGTTGATAGTACCTCGTCTGGTCAAATCATGTTGGAACACGACAATCATGAAAAAGGTATATGCTATGATGCCTCCTTAAAATGCGACTGTGTGCAAATCGGTAAAAGGAGATATCGAACCGTGTGCTTAGAGCAACGCGCTGCGAATAACTATTTATGTTATGAGATAGTTAACAATTATTTGTGGACTTAAGATGTTTGGAAAAAACTGTATTTTAGCCGCTTGATTTCAAATGGAGTAAATAATAAAAATGGTGGCACACATGGGCTGACATAGCATATTACATTATTTGGTGTTTTGTATCGCAAAAGACAAATTTGGTGACTAGAACATGTAGCGGCAGTGGCGAATTTACCATCCCTCCGCCCTGGGCACGTGCCCGGGCTCGCCGCCGCCGGATGGCTGATCGCCGGTGAGGTTTTATGGCGGCTGAACACCTGGAACAGACATAATTCACGACGGTGACAAGAAAGACGCTTATTTTCCTAGTTGGGCCACTTCCCTGGGTGGCTGGGCCTTTGTAGCGGCCCATTAGGTCTTTTTTCTATCTAGTTAATATTCCAGACAGAGACAATCGATCGATCAGTTCCCCAATTCCCATCCTGTGCTCTGTAAAACAATACTCATAAAAATCGACCGGCCGGGGGGGGGGGGGGGGGGGGGCTTGGCATCACCAATGTACTCCTCCGGCCAGTGAAGAGCTACCACAACAGAGCAATGATATTGTGTTAAAAAATACTCATAAAAACCAACATGAGCAACATCATCGGAACGACGCACATGAAACGACTTTGAGGAAGGCACATGTCGCACGCCTCCGGGGGCCAAGCTCGGTATCAGTCGAATTGCTATTGATCTACGCTAGCTAGCGGCAAGGCATACCAAATATGGGAGATGCAGCTCGTCAAGATGACATTTCTAGTTAAGATATGTCACATGTGGCTCATCTCGGACTTGTTTGGTTAAATTTAACTAAGTTTTAGTACTCCCTCCGTTCACAAAAGGATGTCTCAACCTAACTCAAATTTGCATGTATGTAGACATGGTTTAGTGTGTAGATACATGCAAATTTGAGCTAGGTTGACACATCCTTTTATGAACGGAGGGAGTAAGATCTTTGGTATTTAACTACAGTTGATAAATGTTTGACAGGTTCAAATAAAATATGGTCTTATTGCAGTTTTGGAGGGAAAACATATTCAATTTAATTAGTATTAAGTAAAATTCAGACGTGAGGTTTACTGGGCCTGGAAAACCTTTCTTGGGCCCAAGCCCGCTCGGTCAGCTTAGGGTATTCCCCACCCCACCGACGGCTCCTCCTTTCCAATTCTCATTTTCTGTTCGATGCCGCCGCCGCTCCTATCCTGGCCGGCGATTCCATCGACGCCGCCGCGGGTCCCCTCGCTGTCAGGTATCCTCCGCCACCACACCATCTCCCCCAGGCCCGGCGGCTCCTCCCCTCGGCCGTCGCCTCGTCTCCCCCATCCCCGCCGCTTCCTCTCCTCCGCCCCCTAGCCTCTCGCGCTGCAGATCGACGGCCACCGCCCCAGCCTGGCCGAGCGCGGCTGGCTTGCTCGCCGGAGCGCGCGTGCATAGATTGGACGATGCGCGCGGCTCCGTCGAGCTCGCCGGTCCGCGTCATGCGCTAGGCCGACGGATGGAGGTGCGCCTTTCTGCACGCCGGCGAGGTGGCTCCAGCCATCAGGAACCGACGGCGGCTTCATCGAGCAACGGAGTCCGGGTGGGGCGCGTCCACGTGGTGCAAGAGCTCGCCCCCAAGCGACCTCGACGCCTCCGTCCAGGATGTCACGGACATCGGCACACAAAGGTAGCATCTTGATCCGCATTATGTCCTGGCCCTAGCCAATTCCGAACCTAGTACACAGCTGATTCGATTTTGTCAAATGCAGTGTGCTGGAAATTCTGCACCGATTGGATCGACATAGAGGCCGGAGATCCCTCTGCTAGCCTGGTCGCCGCCGTTGTATGCTACTGGCAGGAGGTGCTGCGGCTGCTGCACCCGTACTTCAAGGAGGAAGGAGGACTCGACCCCTAGGTTCTGGTGTGGCGCCTCGTCGCCCGGGTCCATCGCTGGCAGCCACGCCGCTGCTGATGTCGCCGCTGCTGCCAGCATCCTGCTGCTAGGCCGTGGACGACCCTGACTTCACCGAGCAGGTTCTTGCTCTGCTGCACACTCTGCTTCGCTGCTGGCTATCACAAGCTGGATTAATGTTGATGATAAGATTTGTACCTGTACGCCCATGTCTTGATTCGTAGTTGAGACTAGCTGTCTTTACCACTTGTGTTCGGTGAGGAATCAACAACCAAGTTGCTGCACGCATTGCCATGAACGCGTACTACCCAGAGTGCTTTAATCTTTGCTCCCTGATTGATTGAATGAACGCAGCTAGGACACATTGACACCTAGCAGCGGCCAAGTCTCAAGCCGGCGCTGGAGATGGATGCCCTCCTCCACAGCTTCCATCCGTCCGCGTCGAGCTCACTCGCCTCCATTGTAAGCTCCCACTCTGTCCTCTCCTCTGCCAGACCTCGAAACGCAAGATCATCTTCCTCATGCAGTCATGTTTGTGCCCGTGCAGAAAAAGAGAAGGAGAAGGAGGCCGGCCTCCCCGAGCTCTTGCTGGTGGTCGACTGCCTGGGCTACTGCTGCCGGTGTCTCCCCCAACCGCGTCTCCGAGCTGCTGCTGCCGGCAAGGCCTCTGATACGCCCCTGGAGCCTGGCGCTGTTAGGTGTTAGGTAGAGTGGCAGTGTTCTTGCACGCTGGCAGGACGGCGCTGCTCCGCTCACTGAGATAGGCGTCGGTACAAATCCGTCCCAGGTGAGCTCCAGCTCTTCACTCCTCTGAGCTGTGGCCATCGTGCCGTGTCGTTCTAGGTTTAGGTTTTGGTCGTGATGCGTGTGTGGCCTGATGATTACTTGGATTAGGCCGCAAATCTGCAGGAGAAACTCTAGCTTTTGTCAGTTTATTGGCTTCTGTTAGCTATAGTTGGTGCCAATTTAGCCTTCTTGTGATGTAAAGGTCTTTGATTTCCGGTCAAGATTGAATTGCGTTCTGGTTGCAGCATGCATATTTGATATTTGCTATCCACCAAACAAAAATGTTCATTTGCTACGATGATAAATTGATTGGCTATGAGTAGATGCCGGAATTATCTTTCAGCCTTAGCTTGGAGAATCATATATGATAGATCATATATGCTATTTAGTTTAGAATTATGCACATCCTTTCTTTTAGCTGAAGTTCTTAGATGTTCTTTCCGTGGTTGCTATGTGTCACCTTCGATGCATGTTTGCATAATATTGGTATGCCTTTTGTACTTGTTTGCATGTTTTGAGATGGGTCGTTGCACGTTTGGTCCGCCGCCCACGTGGTTGCAGTTTTGAGATGGTGGATCGATGTTTTGTTTACGCGAGCGGCTCGCAGGCGTATTAATTAATTGTTCTCCTTTCGGTAAATGAATCGTACAGGAAGCGCACCAGTCAGCCATCGATCGATCGTAACACGCGAAACAACACCCGCAGATCGAGGAGGCTCACATCTTTCTCGTACGCGCGCGGGAGGGGAAGAAAAGGAATTTTGGCAAATGGATGGTTCGTCGACTCGGTTTGGTCGGTCGGTTTCGCGAGGAGTCCGTCCCAGGGCAATCCACCAGAAGCTGGCCGTCATGAGATATGTACGGTACGTGTCACCTCGTCTCCGGCGTACGTGCACATGCATGTATGTACACGTACAGTACGATGTAAAACCCACCGCTCCACGTATGAAGGGCATACATATATGTACGGCACGTGTCACCTCGTCTCCGTCCTACGTGCCGTCAGTCCAAGGCCTGTAGGTACCTAGCTAGGACATTGCAGAACGACAGTAGCCTTAAAAACTCTGGCAATCGACCGGAACAGGAACCACCGAAACTGATAATGGGACTGCCTGAGCTGTGGGAAGCATGGGAGGTCAAGTCCCTGCTTCTCTCAAGCCTACTGCTGCAAGTGCTGCTGCTCGTCCTCACCGAGTCGCTTCGGCGTGTATCCAACTGGCCGCTGCTGTCCACGGCGCTCAGTGGCCTCCTCTGGCTGCTCTACCAGACGGCCGACGACGTCGCCATCTACGTCCTCGGCCACATGTCCCTGAGCAGCAGGCCGCGCGAGCAGCAGCAGCTCATGGCGTTCTGGGCGTCGCTGCTGCTGGCGCACCTCGGCGGGCAGGACACCGTCACCGCCTACGCCATGGAGGACAACGACCTCTGGCTGCGCCACCTCTTCACCATCATGGTGCAGGCCGCCGGAGCGGCCTACGTGCTCTACAAGTACGCCGCGGGAGGCAGCGGGGAGCTGTTCGCCGCGGCCGTGCTCATGTTCCTCGTGGGCGTTGGCAAGTACATGCAGAGGATATACGCTCTCAAGTCGTCCAGGCTAGGGAGCATCAAGGAGTTTCTCGAGAGGTTTGAGGTACGCGAACCGGACAAGCCATACCCAATCCCAGCGTGTTTGGATGATGCCGAAGGGGTCCTGCAGGGAGCTCATGATCTGCTCCATGTGTGTATGGGCCAACTTGTTGATTATAAGGTCTGGCCGTCCGGGTTCCAGATGGGTGCCATACTGGCGTACCATGATCGCCGTGGTAGTCCTAGAGGGCGCAGCAAATTGTTGGAGCTGGTCGGGATGCAGCTCTCGCTGACGCGCGACATCCTCTACACCAAGACGGTGGTGACCCACACGTGGCATGGATTCGTTTCCCGCGTCATGTGGACCGTCTCCACCATCGTCGTCTTCTTCTTGTTCCAGAAGTTCACCATCGGCCGCGGACACGGTTATAGCAGGGATGACATGGTGGTTACATACATCTTGTTGGCTGGGGCCCTTTTCCTAGAGGTGACATCCCTGTTTAGGGCAGTTGCCTCAACTTGGACATGCGCCTGGTTACAAGGAGCCGCCGGTTACAAATGGCTTCATGCGACATCGGTGTATCTTCGTCGGGGTGTCAAAACGGCACAAAGATGCAGGAGGTGGTCGAGCTCCATTAGGCAGCACGACATGTCGCGATTCCACAGGCAAAGCAGGACCGGTGCATGCTACTGGATGGCGTCTCGTGTCGGGCTAGAGCACCAGTGGGACAGATTGCGTTTCTCCGACTCCGTCCTGATCTCCCATGAGGTGGAGGACTTGCTGCTACACGAGGTACAACGCATGGTGGAATCATGTAGAGGAAATGAGGAACACATCATGCAGAGGCCCGGGCAACTCGTGCTAGGCGCGTGGGGTACAGGTGGTGCTGGCGCTAGATTCTACGATGGTGTCGTGGGAGTGAACGAGGCTGGTTTCAACGGCAGCATATTCGCCTGGCACTACGCCACTGATGCATTCCTCAACTTGTTTGATTGTTTATGTATGCGGCTTGCCGACGAGGGCAATGATAGCTTACCAAATAATGAAGGCTTGGATCACAGTGTAGCATACATGCTTCAGTTGGTGCATAGCATGAGAAGCCAAGAAGAGAGGCACCGGCAACAACGCCTCGCAGAAGCCATCCGTGTGTTGTCAAGATATTTGATGTTCCTCCTCGTGGAAAAGCCTCGATTGCTTCCTGGCCCTTTTCGCCGCAGCCAGTATGACAACTTCTACGCAGAGTTTAAGGAATTCTCTAATTTCGAGGATGGAGATGATGACACTCCTGATATCATGCGCCCAGAAGTACGTCTTACAAAAAACTTGTTGGCCAGATGCGAGGTTGAGGGGGTGGAGGAGGTGTTACGAGCCATCTCCGTGGTGTGGGTGGAGATGTTGTGCTATGCAGCCAGCCACTGCATCAACAACTCTCATGCCAGGCAGCTTTGCAGCGGCATTGAGTTAATCACCATCGCCTGGATTGTGACAACTGCATTGTTCAATCGGTTTTACCGTGAGAACCCTGTATATAAAGAACAAGTGCACCACTTCATGCAAAGACACGTTAGCCCTACTCATGAATAATGACAAAGCCATGTTTTAACAATGTTTGCGATATCAAACAAGTTCTTAAAAAATATGGCTTGTATTTTACCAATGTATTTCGAGATCCATATATTACTAGTATGTATACACGTGCGTTTTATAACTACAGAGCCATTTTTGCTTAAGTCATGGAGTGTCTTGCGAAATACTCCATCCATTTCGATTTGTTCTACATTTTGGATCTAAAATTTGTCTAGATTTAGTGTACATCCTGCCCTAGGGTAAAGTGGAGACGCATGGTTTCATGTGATAAATTAAGACTAAGTAGTACTAATAAATATCCATCCGTGTGTTGTCAAGATACTTGATGTTCCTCCTCGTGGAAAAAACCTCGATTTCTTCCCGGCCCTTTTCGCCGCAGCCAGTATGACAACTTCTATGCAGGGTTTAAGGAGTTCTCACATTTCGAGGATGGAGATAATGACACTCCTGATATCTTGCGTCCAGGTCAGATCCTTGTATTGCTGATCAGTTGCATCATGGACATCGTATGGAACCAAACGAAAGGTCACAAACTCCATGTGCATCTATTACATCTGTCACATGAAATCCTTTGTGTCCATGGGCATCTCGAACAGTCCAGGAAGATGTACGTTGGTGATCCTGCTCCTGTTGGTGAGCCAACGCGGTTTCTTCCTCGCCTTCTTCGGTTTTGGCACGCGGCCATGAATCTGCGTGGCAGCGCGCCGTTTGGTCGTGTCAGTCATCGGTTTCTCACCGGTCCTCCGGAGCTCCTTCTCGATGTCCAGCATCTCCTTGGGCAGCTTGATCTCGTGGAACAGCGCCTTGAGCTCGGCGTCGTGTTGCATCCTCGACCTCGGGTCGTCCGGGTACACGATGTCTTGCTCGCCCGACAGCCAGCGGATGTCACGTGAGGATTTCAGAGCCTGAAAGAAGAAGAAAACACGAGAAAATTTAGCATTATAGATCAAAACCAAGAACTTTCAGAGATATAGGACATATGAAGATCTGCGGTGATTTTGGTGCAAACCATAGCAACTTCGTGCATACAAAGAACATCTACAATGGACCTCCTAAACTTCGGCTAAAACTCTGCTACCGTACGACTTCCATGCTAGTAACAGTTTGATGAATGTGGGTCCACTCAGTGATCCAGAGAGTTGATAGATACTGCATAGGCCAAAATTTACAATGCATCATAGATGTTCGTAAAGCCACAAGAGATAATACGTACCCCAATGTACTAGAGAACATCAAGGAAAATGAAATGAGTTGTTACCAATATGCGCACATCTTAATATATATTTTTTCTACTAACATTCAACCAGTTCTACTGAAACCAGAAGAAAATAGTCAGAAATCTAGGAGTAACATCCTAACCAAATCATCAGATTTGTTACAAGTGAATTATCAAAAATAATACAGCAACACCAACATATAAAACATCGATTAGTCGCAATACTGACTGAAACCCAGCCGCAAGATTTGTGGCGTGTGAAAAAATAAAACATAAAGTGTCAATAAGTCATGGCACAAAACTAAATTGCTTGTATTCAGATAATACGTACCTAGTAAAAGAGAGTAAATATTCGACAAGTGGATATTATTTCGTCAACTATAGTTATCTGTACCTCGAAAAGTGGTGGAACCAATGAGCTGCAACAAACAGAGCACTGCAGCAGCTTGAGGTCTAAGGTGACAGTGATCTTCTCTAAGGCTGCAGCCTCGCCCCCAGACGTAACCTTAGCCTTCTTCGCGGAGCTGCTCCCGGCCGGCCCGAACCTTTCCGTACGAGGCTTCTGTATATAGGTCCCAGCAAAATGCAAAGTTAGTTACCAACACAAGACTAAGCTATAGCAGCTAAGCATAAAAGAAGATCATGTATGGTGATGTTTCAGAGATTCCATGGCCATCTCGAAGTGCAGATCAATATCTCATACAGGACATTGCCAAAATGTTCCCATCAAAATGCAAAGTTATTGCCGAACACAAGAGATTGCAATGGCGATGAAGCAGAACAACACAGATCGATCTTTCAGAGATTTCAAGGCTCTAGATGTTGAGATCGAAATTCTGATACAGGAGATTACCAAAAGTTTCAATTACCAAGCAAGTTTATCCTCGACCAGACCATGGAAATCAGCATTCCAGCGATACTGTTTGCAAAATCACTTAAAATTGGGGCACTGTTATGCGAACACAAGGGATTAACTCGATTTTCCACAAACCCTAACTAAACCTCCGGCCTGCCGCTCGCTCTCCACGCCCAGCGGCGAGCTCCGCGCCACCCCTCCTCCTCCTCCGCCGCCGCCTACACCAACAGCGGGCGGCGGTTCCAGCAACGCCTCCAGCTATTCCGCGCTGCCGTCAAGCCACCGCCTGGGCAACCCCGGTGAACCCGTCGCCGGCGTCCCGAAAGCAAGCCGCGCATTCACCATACACGACGGTCTCCGCAGAATAAACTAGTGCATTCAGGTTCCAACAAATTTTTTCCCTAAAAACAAATCAGACTTTCTTCCAAATTCAAACTAAATGACATTCAGGTTCCAACAAAATAATGTTACATCTCCAACTTCGAACAAAAGCTTAGCCGAGTTTTTCAAGTATGGAAACTTTCACCTAAATTCAGGCAGCTTATTCCTAAGAAAATCACAACTTTCAGCTCAGTTTAAACTAGTCGAAGTTCAGTATCAAAAGCTCAACGTAACTCTCAGCTATACACACATCTAGTTCCGATAGACAAAACAAAAAGGCAGTCCCCTCTCGGTTAAACTGTCTTGCCACCATGAACAATGACAGACTGCTTCTTCTTGCTTCACCAAGCTCAAGAATATATGTATATGAACACAAACTGCAAACACACATCTTGGATTGAAGCAAGTACTATCTACCATGCACCAGAGCTCAAAAATCAGAACGCTCCAACAACTAGCTTCTGCGATTCTATGATAGTAGTAAGTATCATGTACCTTCATCTTCATGTCCTGGATGTGTTTGTTGGCCTGTTTACACATACAACTGCCTTCAGCTTAGATAACATCATCCTGGCAGCAGATCTACACAGGTTGAATCCATGCACGCATTCATAAGACAAAAGCACAGTTGGCAGTGAAGCAATCCATAATATTATGATCATATTGTTCAACTTCGACAAAACAAGATAATATACTACCAGTAACCAGAGATACACGGCTGTTAAGAACAGCCAGATAGAATATAGTCTCAAAATTCATCTACCAAATGGTAGTTTGACAACTGAACGGCATGTAGCAGAGACTCATTACTTCAGCTCGATGTAGACTGGAGAATCCTGAGGAGACCACATGGCGTCTGAGACGAACAGCGATGCTCCCGCCTGGTAAGGCCTCGTCAGACCTCGATCGCGGCTGCCTGCCCGGCCTAGATTGGTCAATGACGGGGACGTCCATCGGAGCACCTCCGCTCTCCGCCTCGCGCCAAGCTCGCCCAAAGTCACCAAGTCACACGCGCAACCGCACGCGGCTCCGTGGAGGCCCTCTCGTATTTATAGAGGTTGTCTGACCCATGTATTGGAGGGAAAAAAGTTTAAACCAATTTTTTCAAGCAAAACAAACACAGGGAGAGACATCTCGGCGGGAAACTGCTAATTTTCCGTCCGTCCGAGTACGTATCTCGGGGTGATGGATGCGGGATTAATTAACTTTCCTTAACAAATTATTCAGGACCGTGGTAGTTTCCTAATACCCTAATCAATCTTAATTACTTTCCACCTACAGGTTCGACGATCATCCTTAATCCGTGCTAATGGGAATCCCTTGCTGTGATTGGCTATAAATATATGGTTGTTCCGGATGGACTATGTTTTTGCCTACTGTACGTGCGAAAAATAATAGCAAGACATATTACCTCCTGTTTTTTCTCCCGGTTGGTTAACTAGGCGCCTGGTTCTACCTCTGCCCGACTAAGATTTCCCTTCCGAGCGTGACTTTCCGCTTAAAAACAATAACATGATTAATTAGTTTCCTCATATTCCGTTTCTTGACAATAACATGGAGGGTGATTAGTATATCTGGCCCGCTGATACGTACTCAGCAATTATTAATCACGTCACTAGACAAAATCCATGCAACATAATTTAATCCCCGAGGATATCCGTCAACATAATTCCAGATGTATCATGTACTTCCTCCGT
The DNA here is from genome assembly GCA_947311845.1 of Poa pratensis. Lineage (NCBI taxonomy): Eukaryota > Viridiplantae > Streptophyta > Magnoliopsida > Poales > Poaceae > Poa > Poa pratensis. The sequence goes on along the minus strand of CAMZMU010000106.1, from coordinate 32,259,049 downwards.
TTTTTAATATAAGATGTTTTAGATAGATCACATGTTCACTAGGTGCACACCCAAATAAGTGTGCATACACACTAAAACATGTCTACATACATGTTGACATATGTGAATATGGACAAAGCTAAAACATCTTATATATGAACGGAGGGAGTATATGTGAACAGAGGAGCACCGGATATGCGTTACCCAAATCACGGCCACATTGTAGGAAACAGAATAAATTACTTACCCCAGGCTAGTCACGTCGGGATTAATTGAATCGGTAGGCCAGAGTAAGGAAGGAATGATTCATGGGAGGACATCCACGTCACCAGTCCGTGGAGCAAACCATCCTGGTCGTCCGTTTGTGCCATGTACTACATCTCTCCCATCAATCGATCCTACAGTAATGGAAAGATTAACAATCCGAATTAACCACAGTGCCTTCGAAAAAAACGGAGGAAGTACATGCATGGTACGACACCTTTACTCTCCCGTTTTGCGACGATAGTAAGTACCATCACGAGTTCTCAAACATTACAGTTTACATGGATGAGTGAAAGCTGTATCATCCCTGCGAACGGGAATTGCCCCCTGTGATTGGGCTGGGAATGATTGCCCCGGATGGACTATGTTTTTTGCCCAGTGTACGTATGAAAAATAATAGCAACATATATTCCCTCCTATTTTTTCTCCCCGTTGGTTAACTAGGCCAGCCTGGTCCTACCCTCCGCCCGACTAGGGTGTGTTTGGTTTAGGGGATATCCCTCAAGTGGTAGCGGTAGCCACATTTTTAGTGGTTGCCCTATGTTTGGTTGAGAGGGTGGGGGTGGCAGGGATAACCAAATTACAGGAATATTCCGTCGAAACGGTGGCTCCGCTCATCCCACCAAATCGGTCGGATGGAGCCAACCACTTCTGGCTCCCGCGTTAGCTCACCCCAACCTTATCCCTTTCCCCTCTTCTCTACTCGCTTTCCCTCTCGGTAACCAGAGGCAGAGGCGACTGCGACCAAGGAATCGAGTGGGACGCCGGTAGACCTCGTCGGAACTACCCAGGACGGCGCCGTCGAGGACCTCTCTTCATGCCCGCTCCATTCCTTGGTCACATCTAGCTTCTCCGTCCTAGCTCCTCACTTTTCCTCTCTATAACCAGGGGCTGCGGCGGCAAGGAATCAGATCACTTTTCCTCTCTGTCCCTGTCTCGGCTTGGGTAGGAGAAAGGCGAGATGGGCCGGCGACACGGACCGACGCTGGTCATGCTGGTCTTCTCCTATCTCGCGTTCCCTCCTCAGGAACGGCAAACGACGGCGACATGCTTCGGCCGCGCAGAAGCCTCCTGAGATGCTGGGCGCCGGAGGGCATCCTGAGGCGTAGAACGGCGCCGGCCAACAGCGCAGAACGGCCGCTCAGATCGGCAGAACATGTGCTGCAGCGACTAGTGATTAAGGCACCTGAGGCTAGCTAGGAATAGTTAGGATTGATTTCGTCAATCCAGATTCGCGTTGTATTGCATTATGTACTACTCCTAACATCCTTTTTTGTTTGCAGTCTTGTATTGTCTTGTGTATCCTACATTTGTACTGAGCTATGTACGATCCCCAACCACTTTTAGTCATTTCAACCAAACAAAAAGGTGGTTCATCCCTCACACTCAACCAAACAGAAAAAATGGCTATCCCTAACCAGGTGGTTGGAGATTTCCTCATCCCCTAAGTCATATCCTCTGAACCAAACAAACTCTAAGATTTCCCTTCCAGGCGTCACTTTCCGTTTAGAAACAGTAGTAACATGATTAGTTACTCCACAATCATTAAATACTTTCCTGTAATTAGTTCCCGTCATCCCTCACATAGCGCAACTACGGTAGTCCATATCGCAATAAACTAAATCGGTTTGGGCTTAGGATCCCACCAAGTTTTTATCTGACTATACTAATATGCATGCCTGCTGTGATTGGCTAAGGATATGGCACAACAGAGAACCGAACAGCACCAGTTACATTTGGTCACTAGATACAACTCCAACGGTAGAAAACACAAAGCACTCACTCGTCTAGAGAACCTTCCCTGCAAATACAAAAACACCCACAATTTCTTCTCACGCGACACCTTGTTTCACACATACTGCAACTCCAATGGATGTTTTGGCTTAAGTGAACTAATAGCATGTTGCCCATTTGGTCTACCAGTGGCAAGGCTATGATCAAACAATACCTAAATCCACTGCTTCAACTAGCAGAACCCTTTTGCAAGATTTCGTCCAGTCTAACTACCGCTCCACTTCCCTCATTCACGCGGGGTACCGACAATCTGCTGCTCCGCTGCGTCCTACTGCCACCAGTTGAACAAGCTCGGGTCCTCCACCCACACCACCTGCACGACAACAAAAGGGTTCCCCTCCAAGGGAAACTGTTAATCTAACACACAAGCAATACCACACTAGCATGGGCCAAGCATCAACACTTGAACAGACGAAAGTACAAAATGGAGCCAAATCTTCATACCACTCAACATATGCTAGCTCCAAGAACTCAATATATGCATAGCTCATGCCATTCAGTCAGAGCTTATCTTCCGGAGACAAGCATCGCACAACAACAAAGCAATATAAACAGTTTCTTAAGCTTGTGGAAGAGTATTTGGCATGACTCTTGGTGTGGCGTATGCATGGTCCAAGCCTCCGTGACAATCTCCTTGAAACCGGGAAGGCAGGTCCAAAAGTTTTCAAAGCGAAAAGAGCGTGGACGGCGCGGCCCGGAGTCATCGGCAAGCAAAAGGGGACAATGGTCGGATAGCGAGGAGGATAGGCCATGAAGGATGTGGTTTCCGAAGCTAAGGTCCCATTCCGGATTGCAAAAAGCACCGTCGATTCTTGACATTGTGGGGTTAGCTTGTTCATTTGACCACGTGAAACGCCGGTTTTGCAAGTGTAGCTTTGAACTTGTTCATTCGCCGTCTATTGATGTTGGTGTTGTTTTTGTCTCTTGCTCTATAGATTTGGTCCTACCAACCACATTGTGCCCGCGGGAGGTTTTGAAGCTAAGAGCTCGGCAAAGAAATCCTCTTTACGCGAGGCAAGTGTAGGACCATAGACCGTTGTGATCTTGAAGCTAGCATCGGAGTGTGTCGAGGTTAATTTAGCCGAGAGGCAAAACTCGGTGGCTTGGACATCGGTGATGTTGATCATATTTTCATCCCACAAAAGGAGGATTCCTCCTCTGGTTCCAAGAGCAGGGCGCTGGGCAAAACCACGCAAACGACCACCTCCCAGGTAGCTAGCAGTGAAAGGATCCACATTTTGTAGTTTAGTCTCCTGGAGGCATACTATGTGACAAGAGGAGGAAGCAACGAGGTCATGCACAACGGTTTGTCTGTCAGGATCATTTAAACCCCTCACGTTCCAGCAAAGGAAACACAGCAGTTTCATGAGTTCATCCATTAAAACAGTAGTAAACATCTAACAGGAGCTGGAGCCGGGCTAACAGAGAGCCAGGTTGATCAGATCGATCAGGAACAAACAGCAACAGTAGCCAGCACATGCGCCAGGTACTCAGCATCGGCAAGGGCAACAGAAACAAAAACTTAGTGGATCGATCTAACATGGAAACAGTTCAAACTCTATAGAACTCGAAGGCTCGAGCTGTCATCAGGCTTCGATCGCGGCCTCGTCTTCGGCAGCATCAGTCAGGTCCAGAGCGCCTCCACCTCCATGGTTGAGAAGGGCATCTTCAACGGCGTTGGCCCCGGCGCAGTCGAGGCGGAACAGCGCCCGCAGCGCGGCGAGGATGGTGCTCGGCAACTGTCTCTGGAAGAGGCGGACGAACTCCGCCACGGCCTGCTCCGTGACCGGCTCCCCATCTTGCACAATTCCCATGCGGCGACAGATCAATTCTTCCGCGAGCCTGGCCACCGGCACACGGCGGCCCTTGAGGTTCAGCCGGACGCTGGACCGGCGGTACGAACAGCCGACGATCGTCTTGCGCCTGGTAGCAGGGGCCTTTGGTGGAGAAGACGGCGGCGTCGAGAGCAGAGCCTTCATCTTGGACCTGAAGATTGGCTGGAGGCTGTGTGCTGCGGAGCCAGGAGTCGATGAAGCGTCTGAAGCTGTCATGGCAGGGGTCGTTGGCGTGGCCTCTTCAGTTTGGAGCAGCAGGGTCGGCGACGCGGTGAAGCCAGGAGGCCCGCTCGCAGACCGCGCACGGTCATCGGAGGGCGTCGGGAGCACAGAGGACGGCGAGCTTGATCTTGGACGGTCGAGCGGGTGGCGCTGGTGCGCAGGACCTCCTCTTGGGCTGGGCGGCGGGCTCGGGGACGAGTCAGTGGCAAGGCCGCGGCGGTAGCGCTGGCCATCGCGGCTGGAGTCGTGGCGGCCATGGCCTCGCCCGTCGCTGGCGGCGCCGCTGGTCCGGTCGCGGCTGGCCCGGGAGCGGCTCCGACCCATGATGCGGTCGCGCAGGGAACGCCGGTCTTCATCGCGGCCGCGGTTGCGGTCGCCATCGTCCCTGTCATCGTCGTCGTCTCGGCGCGGCTCCCTTGAAGGTCCGCGTTGCGTGCCGGGGTTGCCGTTGGGGCGGCGCTCGCCGTCGACGACCCCGATGTCCCAGTCGAAGACCTCGGTGCGCCTCGGCATGGCTGGCACGCCCGGGACAGCTTCAACACCCGTGAAGTCCTCGTACATGACAAGGTGGACGATGACGCGTCCTACCATCAGATCCGTGCTGGTCGGCGACCTAGGTGGCCTGCCCCTGCTGGAGCCAAATTAAAAAGATGGAGCCAAAGCTTCTTCTCCAACGCCAAGATCCAAACGCACATGGCTCTCCTCATTATCCTACGCCTTGATGAGGCCCAAGACTTCCGGCCTCTATCCCCGGAAGAAAGAGACCTCCGTGCTCGCCTCAAGCGGAAAGTCTTAAGCCTTGCGGTGGTTGAGTGCTCAAGGAAGAAGCAATGCTCACGTGTTACTAATGTTCGGGAGGGAGATGCAAACACAAAATATTTCCATATCCGTGTCAATGCGAGAAGGAGAAAAAACCACATCCACCGGCTAAGACGTAACCATGGTTGGGTCACATCTCATGAGGAAAAAGAGGAGCTTGTGCACGATCATTTCCATGCGGCTATGAGGAGAGGCCCACCCCGCGACCTAGACTTCAATTGGGAAACCTTTGGTCACCCAAATGTCGATCTTAGAGAGATGGATGCGCCGTTTACGGAGGACGAGGTACTTCGCGCCATCAAGCAAATGCCGGCGGATAAGGCTCCGGGCCCCGATGGTTTCACCGGTGCTTTCTTTAAAGCAACTTGGGACATAATCAATATGGATGTCATGCGTGTCATTCACCTCTTTGGCAACCTACATTCCGACAACTTCCATTGGCTAAACTCGGCGAATGTGGTCCTCATACCAAAAAAGAGGGGGCCGAATGCATATCGGATTTCCGCCCCATTAGCTTGATACACGCCATTGCCAAAATCATTGCCAAAGTCTTGGCTACCCGGCTAGCCCCTCACATGAACACCTTGATCTCTCCCGCTCAAACCGCATTCATAAAAAATAGAAGCATCCATGATAACTTCATGTTCGTGAGAAACTTTGCTAGGAGGCTTCATCGCAACAAGACTCCGGCGCTCCTCTTCAAGTTGGATATTCGCAAAGCTTTCGATGCCGTTCGATGGGACTACCTTATAGATCGCCTAAGATGGCTTGGCTTCCCGAGTCGGTTTTGTGATTGGATCTCCGCCATTCTCCGCACTTCCACTTCGAGGATCCTCCTAAATGGGGTGCCTACCTCCCCCATAAGGCACGGAAGAGGACTTAGGCAAGGCGACCCACTCTCTCCGCTACTTTTCGACATTGCGATTGATCCACTCCAACAAGTTCTTGAACTTGCCACGGCTAGAGGAGACCTCTCTCGTCTACGGGGGCGTGGAGCTTTCTTTAGGATCTCCCTATATGCGGATGACGCCGCCATTTTTATGGCCCCAATCAAGGAGGAAATCACCAAGCTTGCGCACATCCTCGCTTCCTTCGGCAATGTCACGGGGTTGTGCACAAACATGCAAAAGACTTCCGTTGTACCCATCCGTTGTGGCGCCATTGACTTGGATGATGTGCTACAAGCTTTTCCGGCTTCTAGGACCGGTTTTCCCATGCGATATCTTGGCCTACCGCTCTCCGTTTGGCAACTCAAGAGGGTTGACCTCCAACACCTTGAAGACAAGATTGCCGGCAAGGTTCCCATGTGGGCGGGGAAATACATCAACTCGGCGGGAAGGAGGGAGTTGGTTAGGTCGGTCATGGCCTCCCAAGTCATTTTCCACCAAACCTCTCTCAAGTTGCCCCCCGGCTTCATCACCAAGGTCAACAATATCGAGCGCGCTTTCCTTTGGGCGGCCTCCGACAAGGTTTCCGGTGGCAAGTGCAAGGTTAATTGGAAAAAGGTGTGCCGTCCGACCGAGCTTGGTGGATTGGGGATACTTGACACGGTTAGATTTGGGGCGGCTCTAAGGCTCCGTTGGCTATGGCTTGAGTGGACGGACACCTCTAAGCAATGGATCGGTATGGGCAATCCTTGCACAAGTGAGGACTACGACCTCTTCTATGCTTGCACTACAATCACTATTGGTAACGGACACAAGGCGCCATTTTGGGACTCCCCTTGGTTGGACGGAAGAAGGCCTCGCGACATCGCACCTCTCATTTTCTTGATCTCAAAGCGGAAAAAATGGTGTGTGCAAAAGGCCTTGAAAGATGATGCATGGATAAACCAAATAAACACCACTGACGGAGTCACTCTCGACCACATACAACAATTTGTTGCCCTATGGACCTCTCTACAACAAGTTCACCTTGGACTATGTCCTCCACGGGAGTTTACACGACAAGTTCGGCCTACCACGCGCAATTCTTAGGCACCATCTCATCCAACATGAAGAAGCTTGTGTGGAAGGTGTGGGCACCTCCCAAATGCAAATTCTCCGCTTGGCTTATCATCCAAAACCGGGTTTGGACGGCGGACCGCCTAAGACGGAGGAGTATGCCAAATTGTGATCTTTGCCCACTTTGCAAGCAAACGAGAGAGACGGCCGCCCACCTTTTGTTCCAATGCCGGTTCGCTAGGCGCATTTGGTGCATGGTGAAGGATTGGCTACACTTGTCATGGTTGGACGTCAACTCTTGGGACAACTTCAATTGTGTCCAAGATTGGTGGACTCACATGACCATGAATGACTCCGCTAGGCGAAAGGCGATTGCATCCCTCACAATGCTTATCTCTTGGGAATTATGGATCGAGCACAACGCTAGAGTTTTCCGACACAAGTCCACCCTCCCTTCGATCATTTTGGGAAGAATCAAATATGAGGCACAAACTTGGGTCAAAGCGGGTGCCAAGCATTTGGAGTTTATTTTACCGGGAGATTAATCCCCTTTTGAGTTTTGGTTGGGCCTTTTGGTCGGTGTTGTAAACAATGCTAAAACCCCTAACTCCTCCTTAATTAATATATAGGGGCAAATCTTTTGCCTCATAAATTCAAAAAAATATAAACAGTTTCGGGTGCTTCTCAAGTTCTGTCACTGATGAGATCAGAGCTTCGTCGGTGCAACTAGCTATAACCTGTGCGCAAGACTTACATCAGGAGCAGATATGCTCTAGACCAGACAACGAAAGTGAGGATCCTTGATGCAAAATAGCGACATAGCGCGTACCAGGCATTTCATTAATCAAGTCATTTCATTAATCAACGGTACCAGGCGGGGTGCAGAATAACTATTCTATACCCTGGATGCAAAATAGCGCGTATATATAGAAGCTCTATTTAGACCCCTCGGTGCAGAATTACTTATTCTGCACCCGGGTCATCTACCGAGCCGGATATCTGGTTCAATCAAACGCGGTTCAGACCAACCATCACATGTCGTAATTTTTCTTCTGCTTTTACTACAACGGTTTTCTGAGCTAGCCTACTACCCACTACGCACTACCCAATCGTAATTTTTTTCCTCTCGCCTTTCTAATCGTGTGAGTCCAGCGGCGAGCGGTTTGGGGATTGGAAACTGAGCGGCGGCGGCGGCGAGCGGGTGCGCGTCCGCCGACGAGTGGGTGAGCGGCGGCCGCTCGCCGGCGGCAGACTCTAGGGCCAGGCGAGCAGCGGTTGGGCTCTTCGCTGTTGATGGAATCGGTGACGTCGTGGTCGGTCGGCTGAATCGGTGGCGTCGTGGTCGGCCAACCGAACCGGCAGCGTGGTGAGCCGGTGGTAGATGTGGGAGGCACGACGTCTTCCGCCGGTCGTGTGCAGCGGCGGCCCGGCGAGCTGTGTCTCCGAAACTCGGTCCGCGTTCATCAGCCTTGCACGGGGTAGGTGAGTTTTCTGGACAGCACCCTTGCGACCTCTTCTCCAGCAAACTCCATCCGGTCTTGCACAGCTACCTCGATCTGCACTAAGTTTTTTTGGTTTTCCGTCAAGCTGCAAGTGCAGGGTTCGTTACTACTAGATAAAAACTTTGCCTGCTCTATCTTTTCCATTACGTGGTTTGTCTAGTATTCGTGGAGATTGCTTTTCTTCTGCTAGTGTATTTTGCCATGGCTATTCCGTTTGGTAGCAGCACCATCTTCCTCCTAATTTATCTCTTATGTTGCTCTAATGACTCTAGCATGGTAGACATTACTAGTATATTATGTGATGCTTTTGTTTGCATGCTATTTATGCATAGATTAGCTTTGTTGATTTATTCATTGATTCAAATGTGGTGCAATTCCAGAAAGTAACCTGTATAATTACTTTGCACTGCACATACTTCTTAAAGTAATTAAATTGGCGAAGGCATACTATTCTTGAATATCTGTATAATTACTTCATCGGTGCATGGATTGTTCGGTGGCCGCCCGTTCCTTTCTGGTATGGATGATTTATTGTTATCTCGTGGCTGGGATGTGTACTAACGAATCGGCTGTTTTCTGCTACAAGATTGGACCCAAAGATCCAGATTCAGAGCGGGGAAGCATGATGTAGCCATGTTGGCATCGATGGTTGCTTTGCTTTGTAACAATAGTTAGTTTCAGTATTCATAATTTCTCTTTATGAAACAAATCGCTGCTTCATTTGTTTCTGCATTTAGAGATGTTCAGCTACAATGTCCAGTTTTGAAGGACTCACCGAAAGTTTATTTATTTCAGAAATCCATCTAAATAAAAAACTTATTTCAGCTATACAGTTCTTCCATTTTTTCAGCAATCCAGTGCGTCACTATTAATCAGTTAATCACTAGCTTATTTTGTATCACTAGGAGTAGCTCGGTTTGACAAGAGTAATAAGTTCTTATGGTTTCTTGCCATTACTTGTGGATGATGAATTTCAATGCGAAAAATCTGTATTTGCAGTTATGCAGCTATGCAAAAATCTCAATTTATATCACTTGGAGCAGCTATGCAAAATCTTTCAACTGCATTGAACTCCAAGCCTTGATATTCCTTAGGTACACATCCGTAGAGCATCTTGCATGCAATTATGTTGTAACACATATTAGGGGTGGGCCTCTGTCAACATTCAGGATCTTACAAGTTGCATGCTTTTCAGTTTCTATTTTGCACAGAAATACGACAATTGGTTTGCTTCTTGTTGGTCTGATTTTCTTCCTGTTGTACTGCATTCTTGTAGTATTTATGCACCTAGTATTTAATTATGCTCATTGTGCATGCTAAAACCAGTTGATTACTCTATAACAATAACCATGGCGGCGTGTTGCAGGCAAGTGCCCCTGCGGGTGGCGCTGCAAGCGGCATCAGCATCCTCCTTCGGGTAGCGCGGCCGGTGATGGCAAAGGGCTGAATCGGCATCTTGGTCGAACATTTGCAGACCGTGCTGTTAGCTGCCTCGGCATCACGGCGAGTGGTGGACGGCCTCAGCCATGTGCCAAGCCCTTACGGCGACGCTGACAGCTGCGCTTTCTTGCCGGGCATCAACTCACCCTGACAATTCTCTCCAGCACTTCCGGCGGACCAACTGTTTATGATAAAGCGCCATAGAAATTGCTAATGACAGCTAGAATATATAAATCTTGGAGAAAACTATGTGATTATATTCATTACACGGAGGGAGGCAGGGAGCTAGCGTGTAAGACACTGACATGATTATATTCCTAAGGTATGTTCTTAGGCAAGGCCTAGGACAACCTACATATAGCTGAATCTGTTCAGCTCAAACTTTTCCCTAATGCCCTGCTATCACTATCTTGTAACATTCATTTTGGCAGTGGCATGAGTTTGTAATCTTTGTTGTACTATGCTACTGAGCTAAGTTAGTCGCCTACGGCGCCAGTCCCTGTTAAAAAAAGGTTACACTGGTCAAGTGTGTTCTTCACAGGTTGCTAAGCTAGGGATCAATCGGTGGCGATTTGATTTGAAGTAAACTGTAATAATTGTATCTGTATCTGAAGTCCTATTTTGGAACTCCCGAGTTTCATGGTTAACGAGTGCGAATCATACACTTATTTTGCCTTAATAAGATTACGCCTGTTCCGTACAATTAATTAAATCTGGTTCAATTTTTTGGTTGAGACATACTCCGTAGTGATTATGCACTTGCCTCTTCAATCTTCATATAATTCTCTTAGGTTTAGCCCTACTCTTTTTTACATCACGCATGCAAATACGCAATAGACGTGGTCCAACTCGGGTGTCAGGTTCCAGCAAATTTTACGGTGCCATTATTTTTTCTGATCTAATAACTCGGGTGTCAGGTTCCAGCCAATTACGGTGGCATTATTTTTTTACTAGACGCCGGAATGGAGCGCAGGGTAGTTACTGGATCGTGCGCACGACCAGCACGTTCGGCCCAATTTATTACGTCGCATGCAAGTTTCTTACCTCGCGCGGGGCTTGGGCTGGGCGCACGCCTAACGGGACATAAATTTACCTCGCGTGCGAACTTTCTTACGGCCCACGGGATAGGAGGGGTGGTTGGGCGCGCTCGCTGGTTGCGCCAGGCGCGGATCGGAAGGCAATACGGGCTGGGTGCAGAATAAATATTCTACATCCTGGGTGTCAAATAGTGCGCCCCTATATATAGGTATATATATATATATTTATATATAGGAAAATGGTTCTGTACTCCTATGCGTATGTACTCTCACATTCAATATATAATACCCTCATATGTGAGGTATATTGAGTATGGGAGTATGTACACCCAGGAGTATATAATAGGAGTTCTATATATATATATCAATATACCTCACATACGAGGGTATTATACCTCTTTATTTTTTTATACCTCATTAATTATTCTAAGATACCTCAATAAAAAAAGTATGAAAAAAATTATCACCATAGTCCTCAATTTTTTCATATACCTTTATTTTATACAAAAAGCAGTATATGTGCAAATAGTATAAAATATATAGATTCAAACGAAAATTTCCATGTAACTCACTTTAGGGTATCTACTATTAAATAATGAAGTATATTAAAAATGATAAAGAGGTATATATGATTCACCTATGTGGTATATTGAACGTGAGAGTACATACGCCTAGGAGTACAGAACCATTTTCCTATATATATATATCGAAAATTGTCTCCTGCCTAGGAGGGTAGCTACACACCCCTCCCGAAATCGACACGTGTATAACGCCGTTTGGCACAGTAGTGTGTGTTTCACAGATGTGCACTCTAGGCTCTACTCGTGATTCGCATGCGCGCGTTCTGTGCCGCGACTTTTTCTTTCCCCGAGATACTTTTTCCCTCTGCTTTGTTTCTCTACAGTGGCCTTTCTTCCCCAAAGCTACCTGGCCTCTTCTCCATTCTCTCTCTTTCTCATCGTGATGCCCATCCCTCTCTCATTACACGAGAAGCATAATCCCTCTTGTCAACTCCATGGTGAGCCAGTGCAACACCATCTCCATCTCGCCGGATCCGGCCTAGCTTCACCGAGCTTCCGACAGCCGGATGTAACCTATTTCATTGCGTCCTTGGCCGTCCACGACCGGCTCGTCGACTCCGGCCCGGCCGTCCACCTCGAGCAGTGCCGGGTTCCCACACTGCGCCAAGATCTGCTGCTCTCCATCCGGCCGGAGCTGACCTCCCCCGAAGCTGTCGTCTTCCTCCACTACGGCGGTCTCTCCAGTTTTTTTTTCTGTTTGTGTTGTCTTCCAAATCCTAAATCTCGTCGTGATCTAGATCCACATGTTGTATAAACTTGTGATCTGGGATTTCATACCATACTCGCGTTTACCTACATCCATGCACGTCTGTTGATTTCGGCCCGGCCGGCCACCACGTGCGGTGCTGGGTCCCATGGCCGTCGACGAGGTCGTTCACGCGCTCAGCTAGAGCGCCCTCCATCCTGCTGCAGCCGAGCTGGGCTCCCATGACGTCCATCCACTATGCCAGTCTCCCCCAAATCCCCAATCTTTCCTTGTTTTTCCTACATCTTTTTCAGTTCGTGGTCAGATCCACATGTTGTAGATCTTTCTGATCTTGAATGGCGATGGGATTTTCAGGATATACTTGATGCTCTAGATACATGCTCCACTCCGTATCATCTTTATCCTTATCTTTTCTTTCTGATTTTTTTCTGCACAAATGCTCTTGAGCAGGGAAAGAAACACCAACTTGATGCGGCTGGGTTTGGTGCCCGATTTTCTTAAATATATTCCCATGTGCTGTGTTCATGCCGATGTAGAGGCCCTAAATCTGGAGCTTAATTTTTTGGATGTTTGAAACAAATGTTGTTCATAACTTTATTTAATAGCTTTATTTTGTTATACTAATACATTGGTGGGTTTCGTGTGATCATGTCATTATCAAATAAAGCCAATGTAATCAGTTCAAGAATTCGTAATAAAGTAGTGCACAAATATAAGTACCGATTTTCTCAATGTAATCAACCCGGAAAAGGAATCAAGGGTCAATGTGCAACCAGGAGCAATCAAACCACAATTGCACAAATCAAGAAGTAATTGTTGATGACTTTCTTCGTACTTTTAAAATCAACTTTTAAGCAGGCTTAGGGTCCACCAAAAATGGTTGTTTAATATCTTCGAATTGGATGCATGCTTGCGCGGGACCTACTTGCTTTGTGGGCTGGATACGAGCGCACCAGGAAGCTTGTGGGAATCATCTTTTTGGGTCAGGAGCTCATGCGAGAACTGGGCAGGACCGTGATGTCTGCCGTCACGTGACCGTTTATGATCAGGTAGCATCCAACGGCTCCCAGTGGGTGGGTAGCTACACCCCATGACAGGAAATCCACACTCCTTGCATTGAAGAGGATTGTGACACTTTTACATTCTTGTTTTGTTACATTAAACTTCCATCCATTAAATCAATCATTTTATTTTTTAAACTTGTTTAGTGCATAATCAACTAAAACTTGTGACACTTTAGTTGTAGTGAATAGATAACTTTTTCTTCTTGCTCCTGCGGATCGATACCCTACTTTCACATTGAGAGGTGCTACAGTGATCCCCTGCTCTTGGGGGTTATCACCTGGCTATTGTCTTAGCCAGATTCTGAAGAGGAGCAGTTCGAAGGAGAAGTTTTCAATGACGTCAATACGAACTAGTGCGCTTCCCAGTCAGTTGCCTGTGGGGTTGTGGCATATGACTTGGGCTCCACGTTGTTTGGTGATTTCCGCTGCAAGTACTTGTTGAAGCTTACGGCTTCAATCAAGTAAGTATATTCTTTCGGTATTTATGGATGTTCTATTGATACCAGTTCGATTGTGCTCAACGACACACTGATCATGGGATCGCTGATGTGTAGGCACAAGGGTATTTCGGACAGCTAGTCCGGGGTCCCCACAGCGGCCCCATGAGCACCTCTGGCGGCGTGCGTGCGCAGCCGTCACGGGTGTTCTACGCCGCGACCCACGACGGCGGCTACCACATGTCGCTCGGGACGTACGACACCGCACACGAGGCGGCGCCCGTGTACGACGCGGCGGCGTGGCGGTACGGCGGCCGCGGCGGGACATGAACTTCGACGACGTGTGGACCCGCGAGCAGGCGCAGTCGCTCGCTTCCTCCGCCGTGCCTCGTCACCACTGAAGACCGGCAGCACCACCGCCAACAGGAGCGCCGCCTCATCACCGCGAGGCAGACGAGCGTGCCATGGCGGCGTGGAGGGAGAAGAACTTCCCCAGAGACATGCAAGCTGAGCTGGAGTTCTTTGCGCAGAGGAGGGCCGAGAGGACGGCCGCTCGGGCGGCCAAGCAGGAGCGGAAGGCATCCATCAAAGGGCAGCTCGCCGGCCCGACCACCATCCATGACGAGGATCCGAGGTGGGATGACCTCTGGACGTCATCCGAGTACACTACTTCAGAGAAGGAGCAGTTAGTTTAATTATGCATCGTTTACTTTTTTATTAGTCAACGAACTATGTTTGTCGTATGAAATATGTAATATATTTTATTTTCAGTCTATATTTTTTGCTCTTTGTTGTCTGTTTTTTATCTTCCAGTTTACAAAACATGTTTACGACGCGCTATTTTAGCGCGTCTGAAAAAGGTAGATCGCAGCGCGCTAAATCTTAACGCACCTGGAAAAGCTGCACCGCGCCCGTGCGCTAAAACTGTAAAATGCGCGCTGCAAAATAGTTTTAGTGCGCCAAAATTTGCAGCGCCTGTTGAAGAAAGTGTTGTACCAGCCTGGATGCTCCCCGTCGCAAACTCCTGCACTAAGGCCATTGCCTGCAAGTCAGGCCCACAGGGCAGCAACTTGTGTCGTAAATCTCGGGCTAAGCTTTTTGTTCCAGCTCTGCAACCATTCAAGATTGCTCGGCTCGGGCCAATGAACGTAGCGGGCTCGTGTCCATCCATTGTGAGGTTTGCACACGGGGTCAACCATGAATGTAGGAAATCAATAACCAATGGGTTAGAAATCTTTCCGCGTCCTCTCAATCCTAGCTGGAAGTGTGTTTGTATGCTTAATGATAACATCAGGCATCAACCAATTCCTATCTAGTTAGGTAGTTGTTCGAGTGGTATAGATTGATGAGATGAGAAATGGTATGGCGAGGTAACCGATGGGACGAAGATGTTGAGTCGAAGTCATGGGCCAATAGGATCTGAACTTATCGGTGAAACTTGTACACTTCATGTACCTACGTGGTGGAATGCTTGTTGGCACTTAGATTGCAAGGCATCTATTTATAGCACTTTACCACAAAATAAATTTATAGTTTTATCGTATGTTATATGATTCTATAAGCACTAACTTTCATATTTATGCAATGCATTTTAAATTTTATGCCATGACTTCACGGCGCACTAAAATGGCAGCATTTCTCTCAGCAAGGATTTCGCATGAGCGTGCTCACGACAAATTCAATCTCTAAATTACCTTCTAATGAATAGCGATTTGCCGTGACCATTTTGTTTGGGCTCACGGTAAAGTTTGCCTAGCGTTAAACTTAGATGTCGACAAAGAAAATGCCCATGACAGATGAGGAATGGTGAGCGGTGACAGCATCTAAAAACCTCACTGCTCTGCCGTGAGCCTTCAACAAGAGACTCTGTAAAGTTAAATTACTTTTTTTTTACTGAAACTATTAGTTGTTGCATCCTCTACTCGGCGCAGGCTTCCGCTCGAGGGCCTCCTACTGCTCGGCCAAGGCGGGCGGGTGAAAGACCCGACTGTCATCTCCAGCGCCATGAGCGTGCTGAAACAAGAAGGACGAGCCGTGGCGGTGCCCGTCCTCCTCCGTCGACGCGGCATGGCTCCTCCCACTCCCCGCCGTCCTCCGCGATGCGGTTCACCCTGGAGGGCATCTGCCACCATTTCGGCTGGAGGTAAGAGAGAGTGCTGTGAGCAAGGTCGCATTTTCTGTTCCGGTCCGAATCCAGGGGTTGAACTGGCAAGGCCATCAGGTCGTGTGTACTGTGTTGTGCACTGTCCATGGAGAAAGATGAAGACATGTGTGCTGCTGTGAGATAGGAAGGAGAGCATAAGTTACGCCGGCCAAGTGGTGTGCGATACGAGGAGTAGAAATGTCAGACATGCTACTAGCTGGAGCATCCTGTTTGTTCCAGATTTGAAGTTGCCAAATTCGTGGATCTTTTCTGAAATATTAATTGATCACGTTCGTGTCCTTGTACTGAAATAACCACTTTTGCAGTCATAGATTATCTCTTCAATCTCTCCTTTTCACATAAAGTACGCAAGCACCACTTACAAGGGCTTTGACAAAACCATACACCAGAAAAAAAATACTGAAAGAGCACTACCTCAAAATCACACAGTATTGGGCGATTGGGTGACAAGAATATCCTATAAGTATAACCGCGGTATAAAACCATTGCATTTGAATTTGGAAAATTAACAAACTGACTGCTTCCACCCCGTTTGTATCAAGTATTCAAGTTATCATAAAATGTCACTGGAATTGTAGTCATCAAAGTCCTTCAGTTTCGCTGGCCCTAGCAGCATGTGTGATGTCCACATGTTCGCAAACGAGTAACCCACGAAAGTCCATGAACGAAGACCGAGAATATCATCGCACACGCTTTATTGCTGCACACCGTTTAGGAAGTTTTCAATACCGCACACGCTTTATCGCAATCGTATGCGATGTCCCAACCCCATCGACTACCCCTGGATAGCGAAGGCGGTAAAACCGTTTGCGATGGCTAAAATCGATCGTATGCGTTTGCCCGATCTGTACTAGTGTCTACTGACACGAGAATTCAGATGGACATATTTCATTTTCACAAATAGTACGAAATAAATAAATGAGATGAACTAGGAAAGATCATACTCACTCATGGGTGACAACATCTTTAAAATATGCGGTGGTTCAGAAAAAGGAAATCATCGTGAAACTCAACAACAATATTTATTGTAAACAGCTAGAAAAACATGTGACCACTGAAGTGTGGTACTGAGGACATCTCCAACAATCCGTTTAGGAGTGCTCATTCAAGCAAGGTGATGCATATATATTACCAACATGCAAATTTTGGTCACCAATTTATAAATGCAAAACCATGGATGCAGATTCGGGTGATGCATTCGTTATGAAGAAACCCCACCTACCATCTCAAATAAAGTTAAAAACACATGGTCAATCGAACTGGTATGCATATACATCTTTTCTCAAAAAAAATCACTGATGCATGCGCATCCTGACTTTCACCCCCCGACAGTACCTTTTTTTTTTTTTGATAAAGGACTTTATTACATCAAGAGTTTTAATCATTACACCCGGTTTCTGCATAAGAATACACACAGCCGCAATTGAATAGAAAATAAATAAATAAAGGTAGCACTAGACGAATTACAATCTTGAAGAAGTAAAACACCAATGCCAATGACGAACGCCAAAGCTATGCAGGACCAATACGGCAATCAAGCGACCATCCATGCCGGGTAAAAATATCTCTCGCCACCTCATCCAATCGTGCACATGCCTCCGTGTGACACCCCTCCCTGGCACATATCACCATAGAGCCGGTCGTCCCGTGCGCCAGCCCAAGATATCTGGCCGCACGTCACGACAGTGCAACATAATGGAAATCATTACACAATCAGGCACAAGAAGTGCTACAAATGGTTTAAAAGGCCATCAAGGCATGACAGAAATATCAAGCCAAGCATGGTTCAGGACAGAGTTTAACTGGCAGCGGAAGACGGCTAAGGCAACGGTTTGGAGTGGCTCCATTCCACAGGCATCTGGCTGGGCTACTGACCCTAGCACGCTCTTGCTCCATATCCTTGCTAAGTTAGAAGATGAATCCTCGCAAAAATCTAGCCATTTGAATAGCCAATGTGAGTACAATGACGTACTCGCAAGAATATATAACCACTTGACACGAACAGTCCAACAATCATGCAACAAGATATACATTGGAAATAAAATCCTACAATATGGCAAGTGTCTACTCTATGTAGACTAATATAATAACATAAAGGTAGCATGGCATCACAAGCAAATCATAGCATAAGCAAACAATGGGGTATCACCAGTGTAGAGTCCAAGCCAGGTGGGGTTGGATCGTATACTGGCAATCATACAAAGAAATTACCTGTGACGAGTATAATCGAGTGTACCAGTTGGTACCAAGTAACACAACAACTCATATCAACACAGCTATGCCCACTGGCCTCCAGCCTCACAAGGCTTATCACATATGTCACCACTGCTAGGTCCACTGGCCTTATCACATTTTGTCATCTCAGGTAACATTCCCTGCATCATTTTATTGTTTATTAAGTGAGGTCAGTTCGTTCTTTAATTCTTTCAAACAAGCCTTAATTTTAACCTCCGGACACGACAAAGACACACAGTGTGACCGACACTGAACTGTTGTTCCATATCCCAGGAACGAGGCTAGCTTGCTAGGTTGACACTGTCGAGAGGTTGCATTCCCAACTATCAAAATGCACCTTACTTAGCCGGCACTTCAGGTTGTCACGCCAAAGTCGTACTAAGCAAAATACACTCACATGACCGTCCACTTGCTAAGACACTCTCCTGCACCACCATATACGCATGGTACAACGGGCAGGTGAATCCGGCACATCCCCCGGCGCGACCGGGTATGCCTAGCTCCGGACTACCTAGCACAATCGAACCCGTGCCTGTCGACCACTACCCTCGGACAGCACAACCGAACGACTGCGCCCAATGGATAGCACAAAAGGGGCTTAACAACCTACTAGGTCACGGTCCTCCATGAGACGACGATGGTCCTGCTTTCAAAGTTCAGATTAGTGGCACTATGGACTGACCCTATCGTTGTTTGGAGGGGTGTTTCAATTAGCCAAGTTTCATCATTCATAAGTCCAAACAACCGAGGATTAGTCGAACACAATAACCACAATATCACAATCATATATCTTCAAACAACAAGACAGTAGTAACACAATATTTCAAGCAATAGTTTGTTCGTATTGACCGGGTGACTAAGTCGCCATCACATATCAATGTCCAAAAAGCGTCAATCGGACGACTGTGGCGGAGCTACCGCCGACCAGCGCCATCTCGTTTGACTACAAAAGAAAATAGCGTCAATCGAACGACTGTGGCGGAGCTACCTCCGACCAGCGCCATCTCGTTTGACCACAAAAGAAAATAGCGTCAATCAGACGACTGTGGCGAAGCTACCTCCGACCAGCGCCATCACAGATCAACGTTAATGTTTTAGTGAGGTACATCACTCCACCATTCCATCGACGGCGGCGGTTTCCCCAGTCCATTGTCTCAAGAATGATGTGTGTTTGATAAATATTAACAATACATAATATAACCAAGCAAGTACGATAAATAAATATGCAACATGATATGCAACATGGCAGGAGCAGTATTACAAGTTTCATATAAAATACGAACAACAACAGACATGCATAAATATAACAGTACATAGACAAAATATAAACACTCGGCATGGCAATAAGCAAATAGACAAACAAACACTGCTGAACTGCTCATAGCAAGGGGTTAGCTTGCCTTAGAAGACGGGTTCCAAATGATCCGGAAGTCTCGGCGTCATCGCGCATCGGAAACTCGAAAAAGACTAAACCCCGGAACGGAAAACATCGTATTAAATAAAGTCAACGAAACTAAATATTTTCAACGACGACAAAACCAGTACCAACGGGGAGATCTCATTGAGATGAAGATTTAGAAATTTGAATCACCAAAAACGGAGTTACGGTTCAAAAGATATAGACGTTTGAAAATCCGTCCAGCAGGAAAAAAAAACAGTTCCGCGAAAAAAAAACCGCACGGGCCGTCGGCCGCGCGAACTGGGCCGCCCATGGGCCGCATCGCTGCTAACAGAAAAAAACGGATCGATGACAGAAGGTCGTCTCCTTCCTCCGCTGCTCCACGTACTGGAACGAGCGGGGCCGGCCGGGGATGGCCAGGAGGCACGCTCGGAGGCCGTCCGGCGGCGGGGATGGGACGGAGGCGTCGTGCCGCGGCCAGGGGAGGTGAAACCGGGGGTGGGAATGGCCTCCCCCGAGCTGGCCCGAGCTCCGGCCATGGTGGCCATGGTGGGCAAAATAAAAGCGCAACTTTCCCTCACTTGCTTGCACCGAATGGAGAGTCTAGGAGTAGAGGAGAGGATGGGGAGTGACTAAGGTTTGCTGTGAAGGGCCGGGGTGGTTTTATATAGAGGGAGGGGAGGAGAATTAGGCGGTGGCTGGTTTGGCCATTGATGGCGCCGTGAGGTCACGGCTGACGTTCTCCGGCTACAGAGGAGGGATAAGGAGGAGGAGAGGATAGGGGGGTTGAGCTGGATGCACAGTTCCGCACGAGGTCTACTTCAGCAAGGGATAAGGGCAGGGGCTGGGGTTTGCACAGGGTCATGCCGAAAGTGGTACGTCCAGAGCGTGACGTGATCGACATTGTTTGCGTTCCCGGCGTCTCGGAGTACCAAAAGGAAAATAGGTTGTGTCAGTTTGCTGCACTACTACTACAAACAACATCTAGCAAGAAAAACACCAAATTGGGACAAAATTCCAGTACAAAGTTTTGAAAAAATCAAATGCACTCAAGGTGTTCGATGAAATGAAAATGGAGTTCCTCTATCCCAATGGAGCTAGTATTTCTACTGGTGATGTTGCACTAGTGTGTGAGCAAGGTGGTCAAGTTTCATCCCATTTGGAGAAGGTTTTATGTGTAAACATTTTTGGGTTTCGAAAATGGCAGAAGGTGTTCGATGGACGTCCTGCAAGAAGAAGTTGATCCAAATGATCCCAAATCTCGGGGGGATGCTTCCAAAGGGAGAGGGAACACTTCCTCAAGTGGTCAAGATTTATGGTGGTGTGGAAGTAGGGTTTTGGATTTAATGGCCTTGTGGTGGCTTATTTGGTAATATCTCCAATCTGCAAAAGTTGCATTGGACATGGCTATGTTCATGCATATATGGGATATACATGAGGATAGGTGTCTCTGGAATTTTTGGCGGAATCTTCCAAGCAAGGTAAAGGAGAGTTGCCTTGGAGGGGCGGTATATCGTTTTTAGTTTTCCCATAGAAAATGGCATTAAGGTTTTATAAAGAAAACCCTAATGAAAAAAAATCAAAGTGATCAGAAATATTTGGAGAATATCCCTGGGGTTGGGACATAGAGGGGTACATGATCTCAACATCAATCACCAAAAGTTCAAATGAGTTTTGATAAAACCCAGAGAAATCCAAGTTAAAAGGTTTTCGCAGAATTTTAGTTCACCTCTTTACAGGAAAACCGGTTAGTAGAATTTAGGGTGTTACAGACCTTCCCTCCTTAAAAAGAATCTCGTCCCGAGATTCGAAGACTTATACAAGATAACTCTTGAACGATCCATTTATACCCCAATTAAAACTTTTTCTACAAAATAATAGAATTTTGACACCCAAAGAGACCTGCACACAACAAGATTTTAAATAAAACTTATACATGTTAAAAGTATGATATTTCTACCATACTTAATGCATTTAAATGATGGCATGGTAGGGGCTCACTCAATCAATCAACATAGGATCTACTAGAACATTTATTAAATTAAATCTAAGGTTTTTGCTCAACCAGATACAAACATGGCAAGATCAAACAAGATTTACAACCAACTATCAACCAACAACCAAAGATTTATCTTGGGCAAATTATTACCACAAGTTTGGGAAAAACAAAAGTTTACGGTTTTATTTTAGAAAAGCCGTATATTCATTTTCTTGCATACACAGGTGTTGAAAAAAAATAACAGGGTTTCTTTTTAAAAGAAAATATCTGTGCCACCAAAAATTGGCTCACATATACAGTGGGATTTGGAGTGTCCCCAAAATCATTTGAAAATATTTTCCCTGCAAAAATACTGGAGAGACGAGGGAATGATTTTCCTGAGAAAGGGATAGAGGCACACCGTGGCTATCGGCCTACTCGCTAACATGTGGGACCGGGGTCCACCTGGCAGTCTCCTTCTTCCTTTCTATCTTCTTCTTCCTCGCTCTCTCTCGTTCCGTCCACGGCTGGTTCTTAGTGCGCGGAGCACTCCACCGCGGTACTGCTGCGCGTGCGGTCCGTCGATGCAGCGGCCATCACGGCTTTGGGAACAAAGCCTCGACGGTTTCGCGCCACTGGGCGAGCACTGCTCGCAATTCTTTCCCTTTTCCGGCGCAATGCGGTGCCGAGGAGCGGCATCTGAGCTCCGGCTATAAATCAGAAATCTCCAAAATTCTTTCCATCCTCATCCCAACCATGAGCTTTATTCACGATTTCTTCAAAGCCTACCACGAGATGCTGGAGGGAGCGGGCTTCATCGAGCATGTTATCATCATCGTGCTCTTCGGGATCTCGTCTTCGGTGGTGACCGCACTGCTGCTTGCGGCGGTGGTCGACTTGATCCTTGGCCTGTTCAATTGGTGGTCTGGCACTGGTGGTGATGCTGTGGCGGAGGAGCAGGCTGCGGCGGAGGGGCAGGCTGCGCCGCCGGTGGCTGAGGTGGCTGTTCTTCCGGCTGGAGGTGAGCAGGCCGCTCGAGCCGTTCGCCGCCGTCGCGCGGTTCGCGTCACGGCATCGGGTGAGCCAGGCTCATCTTCTAGGGACGCATTGGAGCGTGAGAGGGAGTAGAATTTCTGGGTGCCTTTGCGTCTGCACTGAGGTAGTTGTAGTGTTCTACGCTATAGTAGAGCTTGTATCCTTTGTTTCTAAAATTTCCCTTCTGTACTGAACTTGCTGGATGTATCAAATTGGTCTCCTCTTATGAACTGGAACAAGATTTCATTTCTGAATTTTTCTCAGCTGCAACAAATCTGGTCTTGCAGCATAGATAGAATTGCAGAGGTACTAGCATACAGGTAGGAGAACTTGATACACTGAGAAAATATCTTTATTGAAAATAATCCTCCATTTTATGGTCCAAAACATTTGAAGTGGTATGGCATAATCATTTCAACCATACTGGTTAACAAGCACATAACAACTACTAAACACTAGACAAAAACTTTTTACTTGCGTGTGGCACATGATCTGTCCCAAGTGGGAAACCATGTATACACTAGTAGGAAAAGCCAATTCTATGGAAGCTTATTCTGTGGCGCACCTTCTAGCCGTGCGCCACAGAAGCTTATTCTGTGGCGCACCTATAAAGATGCGCCACAGAATAAGCTTATTCTGTGGCGCATTACTTATTGGTGCGCCACAGCTCAACCTTATTCTGTGGCGCAGCTATGCCCATGCGCCACAGAATATGCGCGGGCCCCACACCCACGCAAGGGTCAGTCACTTTGGGCTTTATTCTGTGGCGCAGCCATGCCCATGCGCCACAGAATAAGCTTGTTCTGTGGCGCAGCAGGGTGCATGCGCCACAGAATACGCGTATTCTGTAGCGCACGGGCTAGGTGCGCCACAGAATAACTTATGAATTTGATAATTTTTGTGTGTGAGAGACAAAGTATATGTATATCATGAATTAGATAATTTTTGTGTGTTCTTTCTTTAAATTTAACCAAAAAAGAATAATAATTTATTTTTTTGGTGTATTTAATTTGCGCGTGTGTGTGTGAGACAATGCAAGCATATATCATGAATTTGATAATTTGTGTGTGTGAGAGACAAGTATATGTATATCATGAAAAAGATAATTTATGATATGTGTATCATAAATTTTTGTGTGTTCTTTCTTTAAATTTAACCAAAAAAGAATACCAAATTTATTTATTTTAAAGAATATCATAAATTTTTGTGTGTTCTTTCTTTAAATTTAACCAAAAAAGAATACCAAATTTATTTATTTTAAAGAAAAAAAATTGGGTCAGCAGGATTCGAACCTGGCTAGCCAGAGTAATCTGTTTGCTCACTAACCACTGGGATATGCTGGTGTTGTTATGTCAAACAGCGCATCTGATTTTTAAACTGGACTGTTAAATAATTCTGTGGCGCACCGAGTAAAGGGTGCGCCACAGAATATCAGAATTCTGTGGCGCACCGCGTCATGGGTGCGCCACAGAAATATTTTGCCCACACTTACATGTGGGCCCTCCTACGGGGCGCGCTCACTCGCATCCATCGTCGACGAAAACCGCTAAGTCCCGCGCGCGCGCCTTGCCGTCCTCGCCGCCAGCACCCCTCGCCGCACCACCTCTGGCCGCCGCCCCAACTGGCCGCCAACCCCTCCGCGCCCCCCCTCGTCGCCGGCGACCTCCCCTGTGCCCCGCCCCCGCCCTCTCCACTGGTGGCGCTCAGCCTCGCGCGTCCTCGTGTGGCGCTCTCGGCCTCGTCCGCCGCCGGCCGTCGTGCCCTCGTCCGAGTCCAACGGCGTCGCCTCCTGGTCACGCAGACGCCGGCGACCTCCCCTCCCTCCCCTTCCCTGCCAATGTGAGCTTCCCCTCTTTTCCTCCTCCTTCCCCTCCCAAAACCTGCACGGAAGGTGTTTGCATAAATTCCTAGTCCAAGTATCAATCTATTTGAGGCTCTGGTCAATGAGAACCTGTGTAGTGGTGCATCAGAATTTGTCTTAGCAATGGTGCAGTTGTACTTGTATGTAGCAAAGTTCAGTTTTCTATTTGTATGCACGATTCTTTGCTGGTCACCATGCCTTTGCTGGTCAATGAGAACCATGCTCAGTTCATTAAGACTGGTGTGATACATATACATATGCCTTTGCTGGAAAAAAAATCACTTTTCAAGTCATACATGCTTTCAAGATACACATGTTGAGCCTGATGCATTTTCCGGTTCAGAAACTCAGATTTTTGAGTTCTCTAAATTGAGTTATTCATTTTTGTCTCCATTCCTATCTATACTGCGGCAGTGGTGAATGTTTTTCTTGTCTCCATTTTAAAAAACTTTGTTTGTGTTGATGCTTGTTTGTAAGAAACTAGAAGAAGTGATTTATGCTACTGCCACTATGGTTGCTAATGCTTTTCTTGTAAAAAAATTGCTAAGTGTGTGTGGTAGATGCTAAATCATGGTTTTGTTAATTTATTGCAGCGCCACGAGGAGCACCTCCACCACGCCGATCTCGGACCCGAGCCTCCCTTCCCTACCCGAGGTAGTTCCTCTCTCCCTCGATGTGGATGTGGATGTGGTGATGTATGTGCATGAGGATATGTGTCCACGACCATCGTGTCGTGGTTGTTGTGCTCCGACCATCGTGTCGTGGAGATGCCGGCCGGAGATGCCGTGCACAGATGTGGATATTATTTGTGAAATGTTTGCAGGTACCCCGTGAGGCCCTTGAGATTGCCGGAACGTCGATTAACTTCCGTTCCGGCAATTTCGGGTACTCCATATGTCCCTTTTTTAGCAAAGGTCATGCCGAATTTTTTCGTGAAATTTGGCATGACTTTGCTAAAAATAGGACATATGGGGTATTGCGACTAATGCATGGGCCGGGGTATCTTAGTACTTAGTTAGGTGATTTTTTTTCTCTTATATTTGTCATACTAACGTTTTGCCTCTTTTTAATGCAGTTCAAACATGTCGGGCGACGCTTCTAAGCGCATGAGCATCGAAGAGCAAGCAAGAGTACAGAACATGGACTTTTGGCCCGACGATATGAGGGACGAAGCCGCGGTCACTAGTGGCGACGAGGCTGAGGAGCATCAACGGGAGGTCCGGGATCCCGACCCCGAGTACCACGAAGAAGGTGGTGAGGATGACACCTCAGGAGATGGTGGCGACCACACGACCACTGGCGATGACCGCACCGATGGCGGCGACCACACGGAACCCGGCGACAGCAACCCGGCCGCTAAGAAGAAGAAGAAGCGGAGGGCAAGGACTAAACCGCGTAAAGTGCAGTCGGTGGACAATGTCACGGACGTGATCACGGAGGTCAGTCCAAGTGGCATGCCGTTGGAGCCTAAGCACGTTGCACGAGGGTACAGCATGCAACTAGGGTGCATCCTCCGAGAAGGCGTGTCGATCAACACGTCTGACATTAGAAGCGAAGAGAATGCGGCTTTGCTCGAACACCTGCTCAGGAGGGTTCACAAACGATACACCTTCCCGAACCCTAAACCCAAAAATGTGGATAATTACGCCACCACGAAGATGAGCACCGCCTTGAGCAGCTGGAAATGCCGGGTGAAGGCGAAGATTCATAATAAGAAGAGCTGGGAGGAGATTAGTACACGCGAGCCTCACATCACCTTAGAAGAGTTCGAGGTATTTAAGGACTTTTTAAATTCTGAGGTGTGTACAAGATGGACCGAGTGGGGGAAGGAAATGCGGAAGAGGAACTTAGGTAACCACCGTTTGGGAAGCGGCGGTTACAAATCCAAACAACCCACTTGGGACAAGGAGGACGCAGAAATAAGAAAACGTGGGCTGGACAACCCATGGGATAAATTCACAGACGAGCAGACCAGGAACTTTGTCCGGTCCCGCTACTATCTCAACTGGGAAACTGGGGAGTTCGTTACCGATCACGACGATGTGAAGCAATTCCAGCAAAATCTGGTAAGTGAATTTAAATACCACAGATATCTCAAAGTCCATTGCGTTGATCTCAAATTTCTAAGTGTGTTCACCTTTGTGTGCAGGAGGACGAGTTGAAGGCTGAGGCTGAGGCCGGCCAGTCGTCGTCCCAGGGTGAGAGGGAAGTGTGGGACACTACTTTCAACCGGGCGATGAACGTTGCAAAGGGAAGGGACAAGTTGGCGCCGCCGACATCAGCTGGCCGTGTGTCAGGCTATGGTACGAGCGTGAAGTTCACGGAGTACTACAGCTCGGACGGCGCCGGCGAGAAGAAAAAGAGGAAGAGGACGTCCAAGAACGAGGATAGAGCCGAGGTTGAGCGGCTGAAGGCGGAGCTGGAGGAGCTGAAGAAGAACACCGTGGACAAGCAGGAGGTGCAAAAGCTAGTCCGAGAAGGCATCCACCAGATCATGCCCCCGCAGATAGTGGAGGGGTTCGCTGCCTGGATGGCGGGAGGTCAACAGGGGCCGATACACGTGCCCAGCTTCTCCGGCAGCAACTCCACCATGAACCGGTCGCCGAGCGACATCATCGTGACCCCGCCGCCCATGGCCCCTTTGGTCACACCGGCGCTGCCTACCGCACCGGGACGCGAGAAGAAAACTCCGGCCACCGCCGCTGGCACCGGCGCCCGTGTCTCGACGGAAGCCGAGCTGGACGTCGTCACCAAGGTTACTAATTAATTAGTCTGCGTCGTCTTCTGTATAACTATGTCCTTCTGTATAACTATGTCTGCTTCGATCGATGACTGTATTAATCACACAAATGCATATGTTGCTTAATTTCATTATAGGAAACGCCTTGCATGCTCCTGCATAGGGTAGGCGACGAGTTGAAGGAAGTTGCTACGGGCCTTATCCTAAAAACAGGCAGCGAACTAATGCACCACGCTCCAGTGGACAAGGGTTTTATGAAGGTCAAGGTAGTCACGGTGCCGAAAGTGTATCACAACATGGACCCCCCCGTTCAACCTCAAGGAGCCGATGAACACGTGGTCCTTGGAAAGTGCCCCGAATGGGTCTCGCTATGGCCGAAGACCCAGATTCGTCTTGGGGGGGGGGTATTATTGATGAGGGCCCAAGACGCAACACCGGCGCCACCTCAAAGTTCCGGCGGGACGCTCCGATCCGTCCCCCGAAGAAGCCTGCAGCCGTCGCCACCACCACCAACCGCCAGAAGCAACTGTTGGTAGGCAACGCCTCTGCACCTCAACGTATTGGTGGCAACGACGACGACGACGATGATGATATCGACGTCGATGGCTTCCTCAACACTGGCGCCGAAGACGCCGACGGATTCATGCGTCCTGTGGATCTCGAACCACCCTTCCGTGCCCACGCCGATCAACCTGCTCGTCTCAATGCAGTCACGCAGCGCCTGGACTTCCAGGGTTTATCTCAAGAGACACCTCCAGCAGCCGGCGTTGCAGCTCAAGACAAACCGGCTACCGGCGTTTTCTCCCCTGGCACGATTGCAAAATCGGTTGCAGAGGGGCTTCGTGGGCAGCCATGGAGCAATAAGCCCAGGAGGCCCCTCAAGAAGATGCCAAAGGGCGCCTCTGCGAGCCAGCCACCTAAGATGCCAAAGGGATCAAAGGGCGCCTCTGCGAGCCAGCCAACTCCTATGATTATCCAGGGTCGTGAAGACACCATACCACCCCCTCCGGACAAATCGGCGCACATGGTTCATGAAGCTGGAAAACCGATAGTGCCTCCGGAGATGACCCACCTCGCAACTCCATCAATGATCTCTTTGAGCGATTCTATCTCTATGCTAGAGGGCTTTCTTCTAAAAGACAGGGATCCAAATTACCCGGCGTTCACTGTCCAAGTGCCAAAGGAAGAAGGCGGGTTGGTGGTCGTCGGTGAACACCCCGCGGATCTGTTCTTAGTAGCATACGAGGACGTGTTCAATCTATTTAACCAGCAGCGGCTCAACTATAACTTGGTCCGCCTATACGCGCTCAATGAGGCCATGACTATCCACAGAGATAATCTCTCGCATGTCGCGGTAGCGGATCCCTACTACATGCGTGACAGCCAGCTGGTGCAAGGATCTGTGACACGGACCAGCGCAGTTGAGTACCTCGAGAGGTTCATGTTGCAAAACCAGCAAAAGAATTGCCTTCTTGTGCCTTTCTTTCCCGAGTAAGTACACATCCGCTCGCCGCCGTATCTTGTGCCTTTCCGAGTTCAATGCATGCATGTTTCTGATCATCATCTCATTTAAATTGTGTTGAGCAGGGACAAGTACTGCGTCCTCATCATCCTACACCCGAGCCATTACCATGCCACTTATTTTGACTCAGGTAGTAGTACTACGAAAAGGTATGCCAACATAATTGCTGTCCTCAATCAAGCTCTTCACGGCTACCACCAAAAGGGAGGCGTCTTCGAAAGCACCGCGCAACCACAATTAATTGATAATAAGTTGCGCCGGTTCAAGCATATCACCGAGTTCTCTTGCCTCAAGGAGCAGTCGGGCAGCGAGATGGATGCCTTCTACGCCCTCCGTCATATTAACATGATTATCCGAGATGGAGCGCAATGTGGTTTGCCATCTGCTTTACAAACATGGGTCGAATATGACAGACGCAAGTCCGATATGGATCTTAGAAAAGATTTCCAATGCATCAAGACCAAGTTATCGGAAGTCATCGTCGGAAATGTTATCACAACAGGGGGGACCTTCCATTGCTCCCGACGAGGTAGATAGGATGTATTATAAAAGAAAACCTTACACATGCACACATACATACTCTATTTTATCCACTTATATCTATCTCCATCTACAGGGTTGCATCAGAGAGAAATCGAAGAACGCCTAAAGTTGCAGAAGGACAACAGGGCGTGGATGACGAAGAAAGACGGCAAACCATTCCCGGCGCCGCTCGCACCGCTCGCTACATGAGATCGTCGTGCTCCCGCTTTTGCTCACCGTCAACGCCGAGATGTAATCTATTCGATCCTAGTGTAGGCGGTGAACACTTCATTTGTAACGTGTGCAACGATCGATTAACTTTTGTATATATCTCAACACTTGTGTAAAACTTCGGCACTTTTGTATCAACTTGTGATGAGACATATATTAGTAATGTGTTTGTATATATCTGTGTAAATATGAAATATACATGTATTCTGGTATTATACTGGTATTTGTATTCTGGTAATATACGGGTACAATACGGCACAGTAATTCTGTGGCGCACCCAGAACTATTCTGTGGCGCACCCTATTCTGTGGCGCATGGTGAGTGGGGTGCGCCACAGAATAGCCACTATTCTGTGGCGCACCTGGTGGTGCGCCACAGAATAGCTTATTTAGTGGCGACTATTCTGTGGCGCACCACCCATGCGCCACAGAATAGAAAAATGGTGCGCCACAGAATAGCTTTTCTGTACTAGTGATAACACCAAGTAGGTGGTTTTCCAAACCTAAACACGAGTTAACATCAAGTGAGCGAGGCACCGTGGTTACAGTGTCTCATTAAATACTTCCACTCACTACTAGGAGAAGGGTTATAGGTGGGTTGGCATTCTGTGGCGCACCCTTAATTGGTGCGCCACAGAAATATTTCTGTGGCGCATGGAAGAAGGTGCGCCACAAAAATTTTCGACTTTCTGTGGCGCATCTGACAGACATGCGCCACAGAAATAGGACATTCTGTGGCGCATGGAAGCGAATGCGCCACAGAATCTCATATTTCTGTGGCGCATGCCCACCCGTGCGCCACAGAAATAGCGTGGGTCCCACGTTCCAATTATTGGGCCAGGTCCATCTGGGGAGATTCTGTGGCGCACGTGGCCCAGTGCGCCACAGAAAGTTAATATTCTGTGGCGCACCAGCCGCCATGCGCCACAGAATGTTATCTTTCTGTGGCGCACCCAACACCGTGCGCCACAGAAAGTTGACATTCTGTGGCGCACCGAGCTGCGTGCGCCACAGAATGTTGGCCCAGATCCACAAAAAGGTGGCAGCACCCACTTTCCCCATGTGACCTTCTTCATTCTCCCCCATGCATCTAGCTCGAGCTCCTCCTCTCTCCCATGGCATTTGACCATCCTATTATGCATTATTTGTTGTTAAACCTACTTTGTTTGACATAAAATTGGTGAGGGCTTGGGGAAAGCCTCCATATATATTCTCCTCCTCTCTTTTTGTCCACTATTTTCCCTCCATCACCACACACTCTCTCTCATCGATCACGGTCACGTCTCGGGAACGGATCTAGATCTACTAGGTGAGTATTGTTGGATGGGTGTTTGTTAAAGGCATGAGAAACTTGTCGGCGGGCGATTGTGTGTGTGGTTTGCATGAAGCAAACTATTTGTTGAACGGATCTATGCATGAAACTTGTGTGTGTGGTTTGCATGAATCTTTGCTTGTTGTTGCTTGCACCGGCGTGGTGCATGGATGTTTGCCGAAATGTTGATTCATTTCCATTTCGGTAAATTTTTGCACCACATATGTCCTACTCTAGGGGAAGTCATGCCGAATTTTTTCGTCGAACATTTCCGACTTAATAACACATACTCTATATGTATACCGCGTAGGCGACCATGGTCATCAAGATGAGCTCCAGTCGAATCAACAACTACAAGGAAGAAGCGAAGGCGGAAATGAGTCGGTGCAACGGGTGCCAGATACGATGTCCGTGTCGAAGTTGCAAACTTGTGAGATGGATCGACCCTGATTCCGGACAATTGGAGGAACACCTGCTCAGGCGCGGTTTCATGGAAGGCTTCAATGAAGCGCCGACAACAAATGTTGCGCCGACAACAAATGTTGCGCCTGAAGACGAGGGCGGGCAAGATGATCGTGACGAAGGAGATGCCGACGGACATGGTCATGATGAAGGAGTAGATGGTGGTGGAGAAGACGTGAACACGCCGCAGAGCTCGCTAATGTCGGCCTTGATGGAGTCTCATGTTCAAGAACTGCTCCTCAAGGAGGCGAGGACCGTTAGAGAGAAAGCCAAGCTGGCGCAAATGGAGAAAGACGGGAAGACTCCATTGTATCCAGAGTGCCGGCCACATGATACGCGCTTGCAAGTAACGCTTGATGCTCTGGAGATGAAGTCGGGAAACAAATGGACCGACGTGAGCTTCAACAAGAACATGAAATTCTTCCACGAGCGTCTTTCCGAGGGGAACACATTGCCAACTAGTATCGAGGAGGCCAAGAAAGTCGTGTGCCCTCTTGACCTACCGCACGTTAACACTACACCATGGACCAGACCTAAGGGCAGCTCTGCTGCCGGGAAAAACCACCTAACAGGGCAATGTAACTGCCGGGAAAAGTTTTTAGCCGGCAGGTCGGCCTGCCCTCTATAACCCTGTCGGCAAAAGTCTTTGCCGGCAGGTATATCTTTGCCGGCACTTAGCCTGCCTTGCTAGTGGTAGTATTGCCGGCAGTTCAATTATTTGCCCGGCACACTGATGCACTGCCGGGATGAGTTTTGCCGGCAGTTAAATTGCCCTTAATTAGTTTCCCTGGCAGTTTACATAGTCCCCAGCTCAGCTAGATACATGCACTGCACTCATCCACTAGAGTCAAACGAATGCATCATATACAGATCACTCCACATCATTTATTGCAACTTAATTTATTCATACAGTATTCAGTACTATACATGAGTACAACACATGCCCTATCTAATTTATGCCAGACCCCTATTCAATACTATACATGAGTACAACACAAGCCCTATCTGATTTATGCCAGAATCAAGGTACAAGAAATTTCTAAGTTCTAAAATAAGCTTCAGTGTCTTTAAATTGCATTTCGCGGATAGTTTCAGGAGGTCCAGGAAGTACCAATCTTCAAATAATGTTCCTGAAATTATACAAAAAGGAGTTCAATCGACAAACAACATTTGCATTTCATCTAACTGACATTAACAACAAGCATGAAACATTCTTTAAATACACCTGAAAGGCACTTGTGATAATCTCAGACTGAAATAAGTCAACGGAGAAGAATTATTTCATGTATATTACTTCAGCATATACTAAAAGAATGAATGGCATGGGATTCAGAAGTCACAATAACCTTGCTCAGATATAGCAATGCATTGATGTTATATAAACTCTACTAATCTGTTGTATCTAAACATCATATTCAGCATTACATTTATCTGAGCCTGACCTTTTCTTAACAGGAACTCACTTTTCTTAACTATTCAACTTAAAACATTTATCTGAGCCCGACCTTGTAAATTTTAGTTTCCCAATTAAAAACATATTAGCTGTTTGTAAGATAATAAATGGCTAAAAGTTCTGCTCCTCCTGCATTAAGTGAAAAAAGCTATATTTATCCTCATCACATGATAATGTAACATTATAGAAATACAAAAAAAATGTGTAACATTATAACTGCTGCTGTCTTATGAGAGCTGTCCTAAACTACCATAGAGTTGTTGACGTCGTGAGAGTACTACTAGTTAACAGGTTCTGAACTAGTGCCTCAACTTTTCAGATAATTTACCTCCACTCTATGATCTGACATACAGAAAACAGAAAACAGAAAGGAAAACCAATTGCCTCACTAGTCTATGTACAAAACTAGTCAGACAGTAATTTATTTAACATAGCCAAAGATAACCATCATGCAGTTTAAAAACAGAAACTAGAGCTAGAGATACTAGCTTAAGTAAAATCATACAAAAAAGGGTATGTTTCTAGCCGAAATGCTATAAAAGCTTCAACCCAAATTCTACAGTAATTATAGTTCAGACTTAATTCTGGTCAAACATCAGTATACATCAAATAGGTATAAGAGATAACCTGAAGAAGGTCAGAATTCAGGTGATTAATTGCCTGAATTTGCTGAAAGAATGAAATTGAAAACAAACAGTGAAGGCATGTTGAGTACAAGTGTGAAAATTATTCAGTTTTAGCTCTAGTCTTAATCTTCAGTTTCTTGCTCTCAAATTCTAACATGAACATGGTAGTGCACTGATGATTGTGTAACTGCTATTGTTGCTGCAACCCACATGATCAAACAAATAAACCATCCTCTACCTACTCTAGAGCATATAAAACTCATCAGTTAGACGTGGCTGACAACAGATTTCAAACACTAAAGAGCTCTGAAAACTGACATTACTGAAAACTGCACAAATGCACAGGAAGTGGTGAAAACTGAATACCTATTGCTTCCATTGCAGAAATATTCCACAAGGCACACTGTAAATCCCTATTGTTTCTACTCCACAAGGAGCTCCTTCACTGGCTTGTTGTGGCATATACTCCTAAATTTAGTGTATATATATCATGGTCATAAGAAAGATTGTGGAATGATACCATATTAAATTACCTGTCATTAACGAAACACATTTATAGCACATTTTATCGCTCATATGGTAATAGCGTACAATGTATAATCTGTTTGGTTTTCAGAATCAGACCATTTCATTAAAGAGCAGCAAGTTGATCAATATTTTCTTTGCAAAAATGACAGGAAAAATAGCAGTACCAAGAGAAACTCGATTCAAGCACCAGTTCCAAGTTGCAACTTCTTACTGCTTACTGCTAGTGTTCCTATATTCTTATCCCTCATTTGCAAATCTAATAACCATAAAATAACCACCATTATAGTACTCATCAGATTGGAGTACAGTATAAAATAAGCACCACTGTTATAGGTTATACAAGTACAGTTCAAGCAGGAGTACAAGCATATACAGGGAGTAAATGTTTACTGAAGCAAGCACATGCACCAAGAAGTACAAGGAATTGTAAATCAGTACAA
Organism: Poa pratensis; assembly: GCA_947311845.1. Lineage (NCBI taxonomy): Eukaryota > Viridiplantae > Streptophyta > Magnoliopsida > Poales > Poaceae > Poa > Poa pratensis. Next base: position 32,224,919 of record CAMZMU010000106.1, on the reverse strand, counting down.
AAAGCATACTGAAGCATTACAGTAACCAGGTTACTACAATGCATCACTAACCAGGAATTGTAAAGCAGTACCACGAGTAATTGAGCACTAGCATCAGTAATAAAATTCCAACTATTGCACAACTATAGATATAAATAGAGGCAGGAGCATTCACTAATTTTTTTTGTTGGAAAAGAAAGACGACAGATTTGATCAAGATAAATTTTGAATGCTAATTTGAAAAACAACTGGAACAGAATCCACTAGTACAGTTTGCAACCAAGAATCAAAATATAGACACAAGAACAAACTTTAAATCCATTCATGTGTTTCTTGATCCTACTAAAGCAGGTCTAATTTTCACGATTCTGTGCACCAAACCAAATCTTCTAACTCTGCTCGGTACACTGGAGTACTACTCCAAATACTCCATACATCCATCTGATGAACATATACTCCCATACATCCATCTGAGAAAGGACAAGCTGCACAAGATGCAATTTTTTGCACTACGGAGAAGGAGATGTCTCACCAGGCTGCCTCGACGGAGGAGGAGGACTCGCGGAAGAAGGTCGCCCCCCGATCACGCCGCCACTGGCGCTAGGAGCTTGGCGGCGGTGAAGGGCGCTGCCTTCATCACCTCATGCCCGCACGTCCATGCCTCGCATCGCCACCGTCGCGTCGTGATGGACGGCAGCAGCTCGCCGGCGTCCAGTCTCCGTGGCACCCATCTAGTGTTGGTGGTGGTCCGGATCCGTCGCGCTCTTCCTCGCAGCGACCGTATTCGTCCTCGGCGATGTAGGATTCGTCGCCGGCTTGGACTGAAAGGTCCAAGCTTTTCAGAGATTCGCCGTGGGAAGGAGAAGATGAGCACAGGGAGGCGACCGAAGGTGGGGGAGGAGAGGGGCGCGTCGGCCGCGGCCCTGCTGGGCGGCGCCGCTGGACGGGGACAGGCGCCGGCCGCTAGCTAGGTTTGGGTGAGGTCGCGAGGAGGTTGTACTTGGATAAGGAAAGAGAGGCTCAGAAACTATATAACCCGCCTCTGCCCAAACCTTTTCAAGTCCCCGCGCTCTATTTTCGCCTCCCGCCCAAGCCAATTCCACCGCGCGCCCAGGCCCAGCTATGTGCCGGCAGACGAACTGCCCTGTAGAGTTTGCCGGCAGTTGAATGCTAATTTTTCCTGGCAGTTTATTTACCCCGGCAGGTCAATTGCCCTCTATAGTCTATTTTTGCCGGCAGTTAACTGCCCCTATGTTTGGTCCGTGGTGTAGTGTAAATACCATGCCTGCATCAATGATTGCGCAATTTATCGGGGCGAGTACGAGGACAGAACCACATGTCCGGTGTGCGGCCAAGGACGGTACAAGAACCGTGGGAAGAAAGGTCCTCACAAAGTGGTATGGTACTTTCCTATCACTCCCCGTCTGCAGCGGTACTTCGTGGACCCTAAGGAAGCAAAGCTCATGCAATGGCACGCGGAAAGGGAGAAGCCTGAAGAAGATCCGGAGAAGGGCATGATCCTTACACACCCTGCAGACGCTAGCCAGTGGCAAGAGTTGGACGCCGTCGGAAATTTCGGAGGCGACGCAAGGAACGTCAGGCTCGGTATGAGCACCGATGGACTCAATCCGTTCGGCAACCAGAGTAGCACGCATAGCACCTGGCCCGTGTTTGTATGGCCTTACAACCTTCCCCCGTGGTTGTGCACGAAGCAAAGGTATATACACATGAGTCTTCTCATTCAGGGGCCGAAACAAGCAGGTGTCCACATACATACGTATCTCGCGCTGTTGGAAGAGGAGTTAGCCACGCTGTGGGCGACCCCAGCACGTACGTGGGATGCCTACACTGGAGATTATTTCCCCATGAGAGCCGCGCTGCTCACGACGGTGCAGGACTATCCTGGTTGCTCATATGTATCGGCCCAGGTAAGCCACGGATTCTGCGCATGTGTCAGGTGCATGGACTCAACCCCGCATCTCCAGCTACCAAGGAATCCAGGGTCTTCGAAAACCGTGTACCCTGGGGCTCGAAGGTGGCTTCGCATGGATCACCCGTGGAGGAAACGCGGTGACCTGTTTAATGGTAAGGACGAGCCCGAAGGACCCCGATCCCGAGGAGCGGCACAGAAATCGATGAGCTGTTGAATAATTGGAAGGAGTGCCCCGCGCCGGGAAAGAAACGACCGAAGGTAGATCCGCTGCTGGGTGTATGGAATGCGAGGTCTGTTTTCCACAACTTGCCCTACTGGAAGGTCCTCAAGATGCCACATAGCCTCGATATGATGCACATTACGAAGAATGTCACCGAGAGTCTTCTTGGCACTCTTTCCAACATGCCGGAAAAGACCAAGGATGGGATGAAAGCAAGATACGATCTGAAATGGTTTGGTGTCAGGAAAGAACTTCAGGCCCCCGATAGCGATGACGATGATGATGATGATGATCAGACGGAAGGGACTCAAGGTCGCCGCAAAAGGGTAAAGAAGAACAGTGTGGTGCTTCCCGCTACGTGCTTCACTATGAGTCCGGAGGAGCTCGAGCAATTCTACAGGTGTCTTCTAGGAGTCAAATTTCCGAATGGTTACGCGGGGCAGATAAGCACCTCCACCACGCCGATCTCGGACCCGAGCCTCCCTTCCCTACCCGAGGTAGTTCCTCTCTCCCTCGATGTGGATGTGGTGATGTATGTGCATGAGGATATGTGTCCACGACCATCGTGTCGTGGTTGTTTGTGCTCCGACCATCGTGTCGTGGAGATGCCGGACGGAGATGCCGTCCGGAGATGTGGATATTTTTTGTGAAATGTTTGCAGGTACCCCGTGAGGCCCTTGAGATTGCCGGAACGTCGATTAACTTCCGTTCCGGCAAATTCGGGTACTCCATATGTCCTATTTTTAGCAAAGGTCATGCCAAAATTTCGTGAAATTTAGCATGACTTTGCTAAAAATAGGACATATGGGGTATTGCGGCTAATGCATGGGCCGGGGTATCTTAGTACTAAATTAAGTGATGCTTTGTTATATTTGTTGTACTAACATTTTGCCTCTTTTTAATGTAGTGCAAACATGTCCTCCGAGGCCGGCCCTTCTGAGAAGCACATGAGCGTCGAAGAACAAGCTAGACAAAAGAACATATCGTTCTGGGAATTGAACCCGCAGATGGAGGATGCGGAGGCCGCCGAACTGGCTCGTGACGGCGATGGTGACTTTCAGTTAGAGTCTGCCGAAGCCACCACCACCGATGGAGAACCCACCAGCACGGATGTCGGGGGTGGCGACCACACGGATGGCGGTGGTGGTAGTAACCCGCCTGCTAAGAGGCCTGCTAAGAGGCTTAAGAAGCCGAGGAAGGACCGGACACCGCAAGCGGTCGGCAACATCACAGACACGTTCACTAAGGTCTCCTTAAGTGGCCAACCACTGGAGCCTAGGGACATCGCAAAAGGGTGCATCCTCCGGGAAAACGCATCGATCAACACGTATGACCTCAGGAATCCGGAGAATGAGGCTTTGCGCAATGACCTCCTCAAGAAGCTTCACAAACGATATATTTTCCCGGCTGATGAAACAAAAAGGTGGACAACTTCGCCATCACGAAGATGAACACCGCCTTGACAAGCTGGAGAGGCCGGGTGAAGGCGAAGATTCTTGAAAAGGGTCTTAGCTGGGAGGAGATCAGTGCCAAAGAGCCGTACCTCGAGAAAGACGAGTTCGATATATTCAAGGCATCCTTGTCATCTCCGGAGGCTGAAAAATGGACCGAGTGGGGGAAGAACATGCGGGCACTGAACTTAGGTAACCACCATTTGGGAAGCGGCGGTTACGCAGGAAAAAAGCCCGTTTGGGACAAGGAGGATGCCGAGGTTGCGAGACTTGGGAAAGAGAACCCGTGGCATAAAATCACGGACGAGCAAGTTAGGAACTTTGTTCGGTCCCGCTACTATCTGAAGCCGGGGACGGGGGAATTCGTTACCGACTATGAAGATGTGTTGGAATTCGAGAAAAAGCTGGTAAGGAACTTAATTACCGCGGATATCTCAAAGTCCATTTGCGTTGATTTCTACATGGGTTCACGTTTATTTCCTTTGTCCGCAGGCGGCTGAGTTGGCGATTGAGGCTGAGGCCGGCCCGTCGTCCCAGGAGCCTCCGGCCGGCCCGTGGGACACGACTTTCAACCGGGTGATGAACGTTTACAAGGGGAGGGACAAGTCAAAGCCGCCGACGTCAGCTGGCCGTGTGACCGGCTTTGGTACGGCGATGAAGTTCACCGAGTACTACAGCACGGACACCGAGAAGAAAAAGGAGAGGAGGAAGCCGGCTAAAGATAGAGCCGAGGTTCTCGAGCTAAGGAAGAAGCTGGACACTAGAGAGAAGGTGGACTCCAGCGTGGTGGACAAGCTAGTGGCCGAGAAGGTGGACGAGAGCTCCGGGCTTTGTTACCCGATGCATTGGTGCAGGGGATAACTGCTTGGCATGCGGGAGGTCAACAGGGGCCGATACACGTGCCCAGCTTCGCCGGCAGCACCTCCAGCAATAACGTGTCGCCGGTCCTGCCGACCCCACCGGTGCCCCCTGCCGTGGAGCAACATACACCAACGCCGGAGAATAATGATAATGCACACGAGCGGCCGGAGATTGATAGGCCGGCCGCCGGCACCGGCGCCCTTGTCTCGACATTAGCCGAGCTCAACGCCGTCACCAAGGTAACTAATTAGTATGTGTGTGTGAGGCAATGGAAACATATATATGTATGATCATGAATATGTATGATACATTGTGTGTGAGACTATATATGCCTTATCTCATGGTGCCCGCTATGTGTTGACTCCCAGGACATGCCTTGCATACTCCTGCATAGGGTGGGTACCGACGGCGAGTTGAAGGAAGTCGCAAGGGCCTCGACCGTACAACCTTTGACCCGCGATATCCACAACGTCCGAATGAGCGAGCTCGTGATGAAAGTAAATGTGAAGGAGGTACTGCCTGAGTTCTGTGACATCGACCCCCCTAAGCAACCTCAGGGAGCCGAGAAACACATGAAGCTTGGCGAATGCGGGCAGTGGATGCTGGAATGGCCGAAGACCCAAATTCGTCTTGGGGATGTTCTTCAAGGGGCCAGGCGCACCGGCGGCGCCACCTCGAGGCCCCGAGCCCCGATCGTTCGGCCCCCGCCGAGGCGGACAAAAAAAGATGCTGCGGATGAACCGGCGCCACAAGCAGCCGTCACCACCACCCAGACGGAACCGCCGGTCGCCGCCACCGCCGGCCGGAAGCTACCGCCGGTCGCCCCCACCGCCGGCCGGAAGCTACCGCCGCCGGTCATCGCCGCCACCAACCGCCACAAACAGTTGTTGGGAACGTCTTCCCCGCAACCGTCCAAGGTTAGTTCTGACTTTCCGAATTCCCCGACTTTCCGACTTTCCCGACTAACGGATGTGCTATTGTTTATGTTTTAGGACAAAGCCGTTGCACCTCAACTTGGTGGCAACGACGACAATGTTGAGGAGGATGATGATAATGATGTAAACGTCGATGACTACATCAACACTGGCGCCGCCGCGGATGATATGTTCATGCCTCTTATGGATGAAGAACCCTTCCGCGACCACCACATTCAACCTGCTCGTCCCACTTCATGCACACAGCGCCTGGCCTTCACCGACACGCCTCCGGATGCCGGCGATCATCAAGCTCAACCGGGTAACATTTTCACCCTACCACACTGAAAGAAACAGTTAAAGCGGGGTTCACTGCACCCCCCCCCACAATCCCCAGAGAAGAAGAAAAAGAAGAGTCATCAAAGGAAGAGAAAAGCATACTCTGCGAGCCAGCAAGATCCTAAGATCCGGGGTCCTGAAGACACGAATCCACAAGGCTACTCCAGAGTTCATGAAGCTGGTAAATCTATCTTGTCCGGGGACATGCTCCGCCTTGCAGAAGGACCCATGATTACTTTGCAGAATAGTATCTTGTATCTAGAGGAGACCCTTCTTAAAGAGAAGAACCCAGGTTACCCGGCGTTCTCGGTCAAGGTGCCAAAAGAGTTGGTGGACTTCGTCCAGGAAGACCCCGCAGATGTGTTCTTCATAGCGTACGAGGACATCTTCAACCTGTATCACTCCAAACGGCTGGACTATAACATGGTCCGCCTATATGCGCTCGATGCGGCGATGAAGATCAGGAGAGATGATACCCCGTACATCGCGATAGTGGATCCCTACTACATGCGCGACAGCCATCTGGTGGAAGGATCAACAACACGGGAAACGGCCAAGGAGTACCTCGTTAGGGTCTTCCTGGCCAACAAGGAGAAGACCGCCCTTCTTCTGCCTTACTTTTTCGAGTAAGTACACATCTGCTCGCCACCGTCCTATCTTATGCCTTCTTGTACATTTCTTCCATCGCTGATCCTTTGTCCAACATTCTGCTTCAATTGTGTTGAGCAGGGACAAGTACTGCGCACTCATCCACGTATCCCCGAGGTGGTCCGTTGCCACTTATTTGGACTCGGGGAATAAATCCCAGCCGAGATCATACAACAGAATAAAGGGTGTTCTCGATGACGCTCTCGAGGCCTATGCCAAAAAGGGCGGCCCCTTCCATAAGAAGTCGGAATTTTTCACGGAGGACGACAACACACACAAGTTCTTGCATGGGACCGGATTCCATTGCGTCAAGCAACTGGATGGCAGTGTGATGGAGGCCTACTATGCCCTCCGTCACCTTAAAACGATTGTCCGGGATTGCGAGAAAACGAAGATTGCATCTAATCTCGCAGAATACACCAAAATGGCGGAAGGTCTCACCGATGCTGATTATAGACAAGACTTCCATCGCATCCGGCTGCAGTTAACAAATATCATCCTCGACGATGTCATGCACGCCTCAGGGTCCTTCCACTTCCGCTTCGGTACGTAGGATGTATTATAAAAGATAGCCTTGCTAAGCATTACTAGCTAGTGTGTACTTTTTTGTAGAAGTGCATGTGTAGGGTTATATATTATATATATGCTATGCTATGAAACCCAAATAGGATAGCCATATGATTTCCAACCATGACAACATTGATTGATCGTCTTGCCTCTATACTTAGATGAACAAATTATACTCTATGTATATCACTAACCAATATATATCCCAATCCATCTTCAGCGTTGTCTCAGAAGGAAATGGAAGAACGACTAGCGGCGCAGAATGACACCAGGGAGTGGAGGACGAAAGGGGGCATTCTACCGTTCCCGGCGCCGCTCAAGAAGAGGAAGCCATGATTATGCATGCATGCTCCCGCGCGCTCTTGCTCACCATCATCGCCGATGTGTACTACATTTGATCCTAGTTAGGCGGTGAACACTTTATTTGTAATGTGTAGTGTGAAATGATGAACTTTTGTTTCTATCATAACTAATATATTGTGTAAATTAACATTCGGCACTTTTGTGACTATGTGTATGTATCTCGGGCACACTAAGTAATATGTGTGATGAAATAGTGATTAATGTGTGTCTGTTTATATACCTGTCAAATATATCTGTATTTCTGGATAAATCCTGTATAAATCCTGTATATACCTGTATTTATACAGCAAAATGAAAAAATACCTGTAATACTGTTTCATATTTCTGTGGCGCACGCTTTTATTTTTTGTGGCGCACTAGGCGTGGGTGCGCCACAGAATTCCTTTGCTATGTGGCCTACCGTGCTATTTCTGTGGCGCACGGCCGGGTGCGCCACAGAAAGTGTGTTTCTGTGGCGCATGCCCATGGTGCGCCACAGAAAACAAATTTTAGTGGCGACGATTTTGTGGCGCACCCAGCAATTCTGGCGGTGCGCCACAAAATCTTATTTTGGTGCGCCACTGATAGCCCTTCTCCTAGTAGTGACTTAATGGTTAAACTTGTGCAACGCACCCGAAAATATTTTGCGCATTAGAAATAATGGCATTCGATGTTTGTGTTAATTCTCAGGTGGGCATATGCGTCTGGGTTCACATATACTGTCCCTGCTTAAGTGATCTGTCATTTCTTAGAAAAAAAAACTTTAACTGAAGAAAAGGCATGATATTCCACCATGTGTCAACCAAGTGGTTAACAAGAGATCAGAACACCAAGTTTTATTCCGGGCTGATTCGACATCAACCAGAAAGCAGACAACGAACTTGCATTACAAGCCAACACAAGAAAAACAAACAACCTCACTGATTCTCACCTACCAACACACAAGCACCCCTCAGGCTAACTAAACATGGGTTCTACTCCGCTTGACGGCCTCTGGTAGTCGGTGGAGCGCGGCCGAGACGAAGAGTGGTGTCACATCTCCCTCTTCCGCGGGGTGGGGAATTGCAGGCACGCCTTCGAGGATTATACCTCCTGCTTGGAGGTGCTGCTGAACTGGGGCTAGTGCTTGTGTCCCAGAGGCATCAAGACTGGGTTCCGGCAAATCATCTGGAAACGGGAGTCCTGTATTCTGAGCTAGCACATGGTTGAGGTTAGGTAGGTTCCTTACCCGACACAGTTGCAGGTGAGCGCGACCAAAGTTGCGCCTTGTGATCATGAGTTCATCCCTCAGAGAATGGCAAAACCTTGTCATTGCAGCTCCGTAGGTGACCAGGGTGATTACGGCATGGTCGACTTCTTCTCTAATGGAAGTTTGGATAGCCTCCGCACCATGCTGGGGTCTGGCTGGGAGAAAGTGGAAAGCTCGACTTTTGCCATTGCCGGTTCCGAGTACCGTAGGCGGACGAGACCTTCCCAGGCTGCTACGTGGATGGCTTGAGGAAGAGTGGGCATGCTCCTACCTTGGATCAAGTAAGGCTGACTTGTGCCCAACGGGCACGGGCCGACATGTACGTCTGCTTGAAATTCACTCCCGGCAGGCGAGAGTGAGTTCTCGTACACCACATATCGAGGGCGAGCAGGCCTACCAAGAAGATCACAGACGGCCTTCCAAAGCATCAGTGGAAATCCGCCATGATCCTCGGCAGTGGTTTCCAGGATGACCTTGGGATTCGCCATCGGATTATTTTGGCTCTGGGTGTAGGATGAGATAAGAACGCGGGATTCCTTTGCGGGATCCTGCTTCAACAGAGCTGGGTTGCCAAGGATAGCAGGCGAGGGTGGGGATAAATGGCAGGTAGGACTGGGGTCTCATATATGCTGGGTTGTGTCGGCTCCTTCTCCTGGAAGAAACCGACGAGCCTCTCTCAGGGAATGGGACAAGTCCTACTGCACCTTACTGTGGACCGACACCAGCCATGCCGGTTAGACATAGATGGGTTAAATCCATCGGCTCACTGTCGGGCAAAAGTAAGGCGGGGCTTTCCATGCTAGGGTGGTCTACAGCTAGCCTGGTGCTCTGATATCACGTCTGTGTCACCCCTCCCTGGCACATATCACCAGAGAGGCGGTCGTCCCGTGCGCCAGCCCAAGATATCTGGCCGCACGTCACGATAGTGCAACATAATGGAAATCATTACACAATCAGGCACAAGAAGTGCTACAAATGGTTTACAAGGTCATCAAGGCATGACAGAAATATCAAGCCAAGCATGGCTCAGGACAGAGTTTAACTGGCAGCGGAAGACGGCTAAGGCAACGGCTTGGAGCGGCTCCATTCCACTGACATCTGGCTGGGCTACTGATCCTAGCACGCTCTTGCTCCATATCCTTGCTAAGGTAGAAGATGAATCCTCGCAAAAATCTAGCCATTTGAATAGCCAACGTGAGTACAATGACGTACTCGCAAGAATATATAACTACTTGACACGAAAAGTCCAACAATCATATAACAAGATATACATTGGAAATAAAATCCTACAACATGGCAAGTGTCTACTCTAGGTAGACCAATATAATAACATAAAGGTAGCATGGCATCACAAGCAAATCATAGCATAAGCAAACAATGGGGTATCACCAGTGCAGAGTCCTATCCAGGTGGGGTTGGATCGTATACTGGCAATCATACAAAGAAATTACCTGTGACGTGTATAATCGAGTGTACCAGTTGGTACCAAGTAACACAACAACTCATATCAACACAGCTAGGCCCACTGGCCTCTAGCCTCACAAGGCTTATCACATATGTCACCACTGCTAGGCCCACTGGCCTTATCACATTTTGTCATCTCAGGTAACATTCCCTGCATCATTTTATTGTTTATTAAGTGAGGTCAGGTCGTTCTTTAATTCTTTCAAACAAACCTTAAGTTTAACCTCCGGACACGACAAAGACACACAGTGTGACCGACACTGAACTGTTGTTCCATATCCCAGGAACGAGTCTAGCTTGCTAGGTTGACACTCTCGAGAGATTGCATTCCCAACTATCAAAAGCACCTTACTTGGCCTGCACTTCAGGTTGTCACGCCAAAGTCGTACTAAGCAAAATACACTCACATGACCGTCCACTTGCTAAGACACTCTCCTGCACCACCATATACGCATGGTACAACGGGCAGGTGAATCCGGCACATCCCCCGGCGCGACCGGGTATGCCTGGCTCCGGACTACCTAGCACAATCGAACCCGTGCCTGTCGACCACTACCCTCGGACAGCACAACCGAACGACTGTGCCCAATGGATGGCACAAAAGGGGCTTAACAACCTACTAGGTCACGGTTCTCCATGAGACGATGATGTTCCTGCTTTCAAAGTTCAGATTAGTGGCACTATGGACTGACCCTATCATTGTTTGGAGGGGTGTTTCAATTAGCCAAGTTTCATCATTCATAAGTCCAAACAACCGAGGATTAGTCCAACACAACAACCACAATATCACAATCATATATCTTCAAACAACAAGGCATTAGCAACACAATATTTCAAGTAATAGTTTGTTCGTATTGACCGGGTGACTAAGGCGCCAACACAGATCAATGTCCAAAAAGCGTCAATCGGACGACTGTGGCGGAGCTACCTCCGACCAGCGCCATCTCGTTTGACTACAAAAGAAAATAGCGTCAATCGGACGACTGTGGCAGAGCTACCTCCGACCAGCGCCATCTTGTTTGACCACAAAAGAAAACAGCGTCGATCGGACGACTGTGGCGGAGCTACCTCCGACCACCGCCATCACAGATCAACGATCATGTTTTAGTGAGGTACATCACTCCACCATTCCATCGACGGCGGCGGTTTCCCCAGTCCATTGTCTCAAGAATGATGTGTGTTTGATAAATATTAACAATACATAATATAACCAAGCAAGTACGATAAATAAATATGCAACATGGAAGGAGCAGTATTACAAGTTTCATATAAAATACGAACAACAACAGACATGCATAAATATAACAGTACATAGACAACATATAAACACTCGGCATGGCAATAAGCAAATAGACAAACAAACATGGCTGAACTACTCATAGCAAGGGGTTAGATTGCCTTAGAAGACGGGTTCCAAATGATCCGGAAGTCTCGGCGTCGTCGCGTGTCGGAAACTCGAAAAACGACTAAACCCCGGAACGGAAAACATCGTGTTAAATAAAGTCAACGAAAAAACCAGTACCAACGGGGAGATCTCGTTGAGACGAAGATTTAGAAATTTGAATCACCAAAAACGGAGTTACGGTTCAAAAGATATGGACGTTTGAAAATCCGTCCAGCATGGAAAAAAAAACAGTTCCACGAAAAAAAAACCGCACGGGCCGTCGGCCGCGCGAACTGGGCCGCCCATGGGCCGCGAACGCGCTGCGCGCGCCGGCGCCAGCGCCTGGGCGGGCCGTTGCTGGGCCGCATTGCTGCTAACAGAAAAAAAAAACAGATCGATGACAGAAGGTCGTCTCCTTCCTCCGCTGCTCCACGTACTGGAACGAGAGGGGCCGGCCGGGGATGGCCAGGAGGCACGCTCGGAGGCCGGCCGGCGGCGGGGATGGGACGGAGGTGTCGTGCCGCGGCCAGGGGAGGTGAAACCGGGGGCGGGAATGGCCTCCCCCGAGCTGGCCCGAGCTCCGGCCATGGTGGGCAAAATAAAAGCGCAACTTTCCCTCACTTGCTTGCACCGAATGGAGAGTCTAGGAGTAGAGGACAGGATGGGGAGTGGCTAAGGTTTGCTGTGAAGGGCCGGGGTGGTTTTATATAGAGGGAGGGGAAGAGAATTAGGTGGTGGCTGGTTTGGCCATTGATGGCGCCGTGAGGTCACGGCTGACGTTCTCCGGCTACAGAGGAGGGATAAGGAGGAGGAGAGGATAGGGGGGTCGAGCTGGATGCACAGTTCCGCACGAGGTCTACTGCAGCAAGGGATAAGGGCAGGGGCTGGGGTTTGCACAGGGTCATGCCGAAAGTGGTATGTCCAGAGCGCGACGTGATCGGCATTGTTTGCGTTCCCGGCGTCTCGGAGTACCAAAAGGAAAACGGGTTGCGTCACTTTGCTGCACTACTACTACAAACAACATCTAGCAAGAAAAACACCAAATTGGGACAAAATTCCAGTACAAAGTTTTGAAAAAATCAAATGCACTCAAGGTGTTCGATGATATGAAAATGGAGTTCCTCTATCCCAATGGAGCTAGTATTTCTACTGGTGATGTTGCACTGGTATGTGAGCAAGGTGGTCAAGTTTCATCCCATTTGGAGAAGGTTTTATGTGTAAACATTTTTGGGTTTCGAAAATGGCAGAAGGTGTTTGATGGACGTCCTGCAAGAAGAAGTTGATCCGAATGATCCCAAATCTCGGGGGGATGCTTCCAAAGGGACAGGGAACACTTCCTCAAGTGGTCAAGATTTATGGTGGTGTGGAAGTAGGGTTTTGGATTTAATGGCCTTGTGGTGGCTTATTTGGTAATATCTCCAATCTGCAAAAGTTGCATTGAACATGGCTATGTTCATGCATATATGGGATATACATGAGGATAGGTGTCTCTGGAATTTTTGGCGGAATCTTCCAATCAAGGTAAAGGAGAGTTGCCTTGGAGGGGCGGTATATCGTTTTTAGTTTTCCCATAGAAAATGGCATTAAGGTTTTATAAAGAAAACCCTAATGAAAAAAAAATCAAAGTGATCAGAAATATTTGGAGAATATCCCTGGGGCTGGGACATAGAGGGGTACATGATCTCAACATCAATCACCCCAGAAGCTCGACGAGAGGTCCGAAGACGAATCGGCGCCGGTCTTCTGGCATGGCGGCGCTGCAGTGGAGGGTCCAGCGTCAGAGCTCGCCTGCCTCTTCTTGTTCCTCGAGGCGTAGAAGTCCAGCTCCGCCTACCGCAGATCGGGGCGGTTGCGGCACAGCGCGTCCATCCGCCACTCGTCGATCTCGGCAGCGCGGCGAGCCATGCCCTGGCGGCGGTTACGCCGCGCCTCGTCTACGTCGACGATATCCATCGGCGGCGCGAGGAACTCAGCCTCCTCCCGGGACTCAACGTCAGGGAAGTTGAGCTCAGCACGCGGCCGTCCAAACCTCCAGGCTGCCGCGTCGAACACGCGCGCGGCGAGCTCCGCCGTGTCGAAGGTCCCCATGTACCAACGGTGGCCGTCCACGGTGATCTCCGTGGACGAACGGCCAGATAGGCGGTGACGGACGCCAATGAACCCGCTCATGGAGTGGCGGCGCGGCGGCATGCTCTATACAAGGCAAATAAAAAATGTTACACAACATTTTTAATCATCGGCAATGTAAGAAGAATACAAAACATAACAACATTTCGGCCAAAGTCATGCCAAAATTCACGAGAAATTTCGGCATGACTTTGGCTAAAAATAGGACATATGAGTACCCGAATTTGCCGGAATGGAAGTTAATCAACATTCCGGCAATCTCAAGGGTCTCTAGGGGTTACCTGCAAACGTTTCATACAAAGCCAAAAAGATATGCACAACCAGTGTACCATATCTACAACCACGAGTGCATTTCAATTTTGCAAATAACTAAAAATAGAGGATAATTTGAACTTAAACTAAACATCAACTAATTCAAACAAAATTTACATTTTTAACTAAACTAATTATCAAGATGTCTACGGCAAGAGGGATGGAAAAGATGTCTACGAGGACGGCGTGCTCACCCTCGACGCGTGCGTGTGCTTGGCGAGGACAGAGGAAGTCGAGGACGGCGGCAATGGCTCAGGGAAGCTTCGGTCGTGGTCGGAGAAGAACAGACGGCGATGGCGATTACGGGCTCCCCGGCGGCGCGTGGGCGTGGGCGGTGGGGGCGGCGGTGGCGGCGGCGCGTGGGCGGGTGAGGAGGGGGTGGCGCGCGGTGGGGAGAAGGAGATGGTGAGGAGGGGGTGGCGCGCGGTGGGGGGCGCCGGCGGCGGCGCGTGGGCGGGTGAGGAGGGGGTGGCGCGCGGTGGGGAGAAGGAGATGCTGAGGAGGGGGTGGCGCGCGGTGGGGGCACCAGCGGCGTGGGCGGCGCGTGGGTGGGCGGCGGCGGCGGCGCGTGGGTGGGAGAGAGCTAGGGCGCGCGCTCGGGTGGGTGAGAAGGCGGCCGCGCGCGCGAGTTGGTGTGGATAAGGTGGGCCGGGTGGGCCGCGCGGCGGAACTTACCGCTGGCGGACAGTGTGTTCCGTCCGCCAGCGGTAACGTCTAGGGTTTAGGTTTTTTTTTAAACTTTTGCTTATATATAAGGCCAGAGACTAGCAGAGGCCCGAGCCAGCCGTCCTCCGCGCCGCCGCCACTCTCCTCCGCGCCGCTCGTCGCCCTCCTCCACGCCCAGCGTCGCCCGAGCCCGCCGTGTCCTCCGCCGGCGCCACACACTACACGCGTACTCCTCCACACCGCCGTGGACCTCCCCTCCGTCCCCTCCCCAAGGTGCTGCCCTCTCCCTCCCCTACCTCCCCTACCTAGGTTGCATGCACCCTAGGTGTTTGATCAAATTCCCCACTCATTTTTTCAGATCTCGGCGACGATGTCCCTGTTGGATGCGACGGGCGATGTCCGCGACTGGGCTCCGCCGGGCTGGCACTGGGAGGTGCTACCTTCCGGGACGCGTAGCTTGGTGAGGAATCCGGGTGACGTCGTCGACCCGGATCTTCTTTGGTGGCAGTCGCGTGGGCCACGCTCGGTGCAGAGGGAGCCGGCCCCCGAGGAGGTGGTACGTCGCCGTATCAGGGAGGAGGACGAGCACGTCCGTCGCTACATGTACTTGTTGGATAGGCAGTATGACAGTATCTGGTCGTTTCTTCAGAGGGTTACTCCTCACGTGAACTATGCCCTTGTGAGGGTTCCTAGTCTTTGGATGCGCAGCGCCCGCGGCTCAGCACCCCGCGGCTCAGGACCCGGTCGAAGTTAGTTTGAGAGGTTCGTGCATGCATGCATGGGAGAGGAGATGTATTAGTGATATTATTCGTGATGTATTAGGATTAAATAAAAATGGATCCGAGCTATGTAACTTGATTAAATAAAGATGTATGAGTGATACTATAATTTTGCATATTTGATCAATGCTGCTTTTGTATAAAGTGAGGAAAATTAATAATGTTCCCTACTTTGAATTATTCTGCTAATGCTAACATTGTTTTTTCTTTCTTTTGTATTAGTTAAGCAATGGATCGATAATCCCCAAGTATTATGAATTATCATAGAAATATCGATAGTTTTAGAAACTTTGACCTCTTTCAATGAATAGTGATCATGGTGGCCATTTTGACCGTTTAAAAAAAAATTCAAATAAAGTGAAAAACCCTAAAAAACATATCCTCTGGCATGGAGTCCTTTTATGTGTACTAGTTGTTACGAAAAATGATAAACTTGATTTTGGAAAAATTGTTCAAAAAATTCTTCACAAAAAGGTCTATCACGTATAAACATATATAAGTTTCAAGCCAAATGACCAAGTTATGACAATTCCCACGACATAGTTTGTGATAAAGTTCTCATATTCGACAAATAGATGTGTCTTGGTATAGGAAGCAATGGTTCCGAAGGGATTTTACAAATTATTTTTATAAATATCATTTTCCTAGATATATGAATTTACATGCCAAGTTACCCCTGGCGGACGGTGTAGCGTGCCCGCCAGCGGTAATTTGCTAGGTTTTGGGCCCAACCGATGCAACTACCGCTGGCGGGCACCATACACCGTCCGCCAGCGGTAAGTTTACTACCGCTGGCGGGCACTGATGCCGTCCGCCAGCGGTAGTTAGCACCGCCTCCTCGCACCTGCCTGCAACTACCACTGGCGTGTACCGTGGGGCGTCTGCCAGCGGTACGTGTAGCACCAGTGGCGTACTCAGTAAACCGCCCGCCAGCGGTAATAGCGCTGGCAGACGCTAAGGGCCGTCCGCCAGCGGTAGGCTGGTGGCTATAAGCACATTCCTACTAGTGCACCGACCTCGCTTCATCTACAGTAGGCCGTTTCTGCACTCTCTCATAGGTGAAAACTTCCACTTCGGGTGCACGACATGGAATCATGTGCCCAAAGTTGGGTTGAGATGTTCATATGATTTAACCTAACATAATCAGGGAGGAAAGCCTACCGAGCAGCCCCTATTCAACGCCTAGGGAAGGGGTAGACGACGCCTCGCATGTTAGGTCCACTTATTCGGGGTTTCGACGCATGCGGCCCGCATCTGAGGGTTTATATATAATATCGAGAAACATAATTAAGTGAAGTAAATGAACGTACTAGAAGTCTTAACAAAGAAAATAAACAAAGCAAGCATATCAAAACAAAATAAATAAAGGGGGGCTAGTAAATGCTCGGGGTGACTGCAGATGGAGCCCAATATCGTTGGACCCACGCTGAAGTCTGATATTTATGGACCATGCTAACCTAAAAGAAAAGTCACTGCAAAGAGTATAATTTAAAAATGATATAACTTTGTCAAATCGTATAAAAAGTTTGGGTCATATTTATGAATCCATCATATGTGGCCATGAAATTTTAGCAATTTTTTTACCACATTTAGGTATTATTGAAGATGAAAACAAATGCACATAAAATTATTGGTGAAAACTAACATTAACTTGCATGTATATATTTTGAATTTATAATTCTTACGGAGACATGTAGTTCAAATATGAATTATTTATCGCATTTTCATAATTTTCTTGCTCGCGTCCGCCGACTTGTACCTGCCCAACTAGGGTTTCATGGCACACAGATGATGGAGACAAAGGTGGAGGGGTCGCAGGCAGGTGTCATCGGAGCTCAGAGCCGGCTGAATCAGTAGGAGCTCGTGAGACAGAGGGTGGCGTGCTTTGTCGTGGAGTACAATCATTGTCGATCTGAAAGAGGTGCGCGTTGTCGGTGAGGTGGGGCGTCGGTTCTTAGGTCACGGCTCAAACAACATGTTGTGTACTCATAATCCAGTTTGTATTTTCCATTACATGCAAAATACTTGGATTTTTATTTAATCCAATTTCATTTCTTCAATTACTTATAAATTCGATTAACGTTGTGGCCGACTATTTTTAAATAAATAAGAAGTTAGAAAGAGTAGTAAGAATAAGAATGAGCAATGCAATAGCAATAAATGAAATAATATGGACTTACATAACCCCTTGATGATTTATTTTCCAGTACCGGTGAGGTTTCAAGTAGATTGGATTCTCGGAATTGATGTGTTGATGGATTACGCACTAGCTAGATACATTGATCATGAAGAAGGTATCCAACATCTCCAGTGGACTTTCATGCGACTGAACCAATCTACGCAATGGAATACCTCACAACATGAGTTCAAAATGCAAGCTCTCCAATGACGTGCGTAATTGGTGTATATTTTGTCTTTTCTTTTAATTTTTCTCTATGAAAACAAGCAAACAAAAAGACGTAAACCTCAAGTTCTCTTTACATTTACACAAAAAAATGTTTCTATACAAATTTAAACATGGTGTGTCTCGAAGCGGATGCTCGGACATAGTCTTGAACACTCATTTATTAGCTCCATTGGCCATTGGAAGCATAACCGAGGGTCCATCATAACTGTCGGATATTATTGTGCACCCTCGGGTATTTCCGCATATGACCGACGGTTAGTAAGGTACCGTCGGTAATTTTTAATGGACCGTCGGTTATATTATCAAATAGCCGACCGTCACAAATGTACCGTCGGTTATGCAAGCTCTCCAATGGCGTTTCTAATGGACCGTCGGTTATATTATCAAATAGCCGACCGTCACAAATGTACCGTCGGTTATAACTATGAACCGTAAGCTATTAGGCGTTAATATCCGACCGATGTTTTTACCCCGTCGGTCATTTTTAAAACCGTCGGGTAAACAATGTAATATCCGAGCGGCAAACTTAAACCGTCGGTTATTAGCTGCACCGTCGGTCATTAGGGTGATAACCGACCGGCCGTCGGTCATTAGAATTTACCGTCGGAAATATGGGATTTCTAGTAGTGTGCAAACACATGGTTTGCCGTGTACTACGCACAAAGGCACACGGCAAAGGACATATGTGCCGTGTTTTCCTTTTATACACACGTTACAGCGTTTCCCGCGAATTTATTTAGAGCGCGGAAATGAGCCGCCGCGACGGGAATAAAATTTGGCCACTCTTTGCCATGAATTCTGCTACCACGCACGGCAAAGATATTTCCCGCGAATTATTGGGGAGCGCGGTAAAGTTGTGGATCCTGGTCAACTGATTTGCCGTGCGGGTACATAAAGGCGCACGGCAAATATGTCTTTGCCGAGCGGACTAGATTTGCCGTGCGTTTTGTGTCCATTTTGCCGTGACCTATACTTTGCCGTGTGCTCTCGATCTTCTGTGCCGTGCTTCATTTCTTTGCCGTGAGCCTTTTATTTCCTGCACGGCAAAGTACGCTTTGCTGTGCTCCGAGAAATGGTCGCACACGGCAAAGATCGGTCCTCACGGGAAAGACAGATTTTCCGGTAGTGTCTCTTGGACACCGAGTGGTGTCTTGGTGGTGGTTTGTGTTGCATCCACAAGAAATTTATCCTGTACCGATATCTTTTGTTTTATTTCTTCTTTGTGTTGTAGAGCTGTGATATATTAAGGACATTTCGTTGTTACAGAGACTGGATATTATTGGTATCTCCTCGATATTAATATATTTCCTTTATTAAAAAATGTAGACGTACTTTGCCGTGCTCCGAGAAATGGTCGCACACGGCAAAGATCGGTCCTCACGGGAAAGACAGATTTTCCGGTAGTGTCTCTTGGACACCGAGTGGTGTCTTGGTGGTGGTTTGTGTTGCATCCACAAGAAATTTATCATGTACCGATATCTTTTGTTTTATTTCTTCTTTGTGTTGTAGAGCTGTGATATATTAAGGACATTTCGTTGTTACAGAGACTGGATATTATTGGTATCTCCTCGATATTAATATATTCCCTTTATTAAAAAATGTAGAGGGCATCTAGCCCCGCGTGATGATAGATGACTTGGATAATATAAAATGCCAACACGCATCCGCCTCCGCGTCGATGGACTTATTCCTACTCAACCACTCCCGGCAGGCTGATCGATTTTAGAGTAATACAGCTGTATATGTTTGTTTCTCTCTTTCGTCGTCTTCACCCTGCATTTTGCTCCGCTTCTTATCTATCAGCACAATAGGTTGCCCACCGCTGGCTGCATCCACCAACAACGGTCGGTGAGCATCTTCTCTGTGCCATCAGCTAGCTCTTCTCCGCCGGTGAAGGATCTCCATATACCGGTGAATCGTCGCTGCCGGCCAAGGCTTCTGGATCTGCTCCATGCAAGCAGACGGTCAAACCTTCAGGTGATTAAATCTCTCGAGCTGTCTAGCTTTAACTTGCTGTGATATCATCGGTATCCATTCGGTAGCTGATGCTTTTCAAACCGATGACCATTTCAATGGTACAAGCTAGTAGTATTTATAGATAGGATTTTTGGTTTCTTGATTTCCGTAGTGTTCACCAAAGGACACTCACGCTATCTACGAAAGTTCTGACATACATAATGCCCACTACTACATGAGCAATATACCTAGGAGCCAAGATAAAGAGTTCCATCAAGAGATGGCCGAACTAGTGGTGAGCGCTTCTATGGGTGATGAATTCCCTCTTAGGTAAACTGTCCACCCTCATGGGAGAAGAGTCTGCTAAATGGAAGAATCTGCGAAAAGTGGTCAAATTCATTAGTGATGAGCTTACTGGTATGAAGGATGCTCTTGAGGGGCTTTCTCATCTAGAAGAACTAGATCCACAAACGAAGAGGTGGAGAGACATAGTGAGGGAGATGTCTTATGACATTGAGGATATTGTCGATGAATTCATGCAGAACATTGGGGAGAGGAATAAAGTTGATGGGTTCGTCAGCAATACAGTTGACCGCCTCACAACTCCGAGGGCTCGGCACAAGATTGCTGGCCAGATCGTGGACATAAAAAACCTTGTTATTGAGACAAGTGCCCGGCGCCAACGCTACAAGCTCGATGCCCCTCAATACAAGCCTGATAGTCCCTTATCAAGAAATGTTGTTATCGATCCACGAGTTGTCATGCTCTATGAAAATACAGCTAATCTCGTTGGCGTGGAAGTGCCAACAAATGAGCTGGTCAACTTTCCAGCCGACGAGGACAAGCAGCTCAAGATCGTATCAATTGTGGGATTTGGAGGTCTAGGGAAAACAACACTTGCCAATGTGGTGTATGGTAGGCTGAAGGCAAAATTTGACAAATCTTCTTTTATGCCGGTGTCTCAACAGCCAGACATCCCAAAACTTCTCCATAGTTTACTGTTTCGATTTGGGGGCGAAACTACTCCTAACTGTGAGTTAAATGTTCTTCTCGACCAACTCAGGGAATGTCTTCAAAATAAAAGGTACATATTATACTTTGTGTTTTTGTATCTTGTGTGTCTTTGATATGTCTCAAAACACATGCATTTGCCGAGTGCTCTCATTACGTGTCTAATGAATTTTTCGCTCATTCTTTTGTGTGATAATAATTATTCTGATTGAAATAGTTAATGGTGCCTATATGATGTTGCTTGCATTCGAGCTTCCAAGATCTGTCATTCTAAGATCATTTCATTTTAATTTTTGTCAAAGTTTCTTGCCCCCAATGCGGGTAACAACGCTACTTCCCGCCTTGTGATGTTTTTTCCCCTATATTATGTGAATGATTACAAATTGCAACTGTTGCCATATGCTAACCACTAGATTGGCTAGAGCTTCAAGAGTGTTGCGTGGTTTTAGTGTTGCGTTTTCTCTCCCCAAGATCTCAGGTCCTTTATTGATATGGACATGGCTACATCTTTGCCTCTATCATTTACATATGCATTATGTCTTCGCCTGCAAGTCAAGATCGATCTGATCCGTCTTGAATATCATCTGAACCAAGGAATTAAATTTATTCCACGCTATTTCTTTTATTTGCGCACACACTCACCTCTATGAACAAATGCACCCACACCCTACCCTATGATCGCATCAGAAAGCCAACTCAATTATTTATTAAGCCGAGCCGAGTTGGAGTTTTCAGTTGATTAAGTTCATGGTGTGTCTAGTCGAGTCGAGCTAGCTCATCATCAACCCCATGTCTGACAGATCCTGTTGAGCAGGCGTGCGCCCTTGTGCACAGTGATGGCGCAGGTAACATTGAGTGAGATTGAGAGGTCCTGCAACACTCCGTTTCAGAACAATTGGTTAAAATTCACCACATACAAATTAACTGTGGAGTAATGTGGAAATTTTATTATTCGGTCACCAGTACTATGTAACTAACTAGACTAGTTTTCCAGTACTTCTACATTGTAAAACTATATATTATATTTGACTTTAACATACGATGTAATATTGGCAGGTACTTGATTGTAATTGATGATATATGGGATGCACAAGCATGGAGTGTTATTAAATGTGCTTTTCCAGAAAATAATCTTGGCAGCAGAGTAATAGTAACTACTAGAATTCATGATGTGGCCAAGGTGTGTTGCTTGCATAGAAGTGATCATATTTTAGAAATGAAGCCTCTTAGCAACGAAGACTCGAGAAGATTGTTTCTTGATAGGATATTTGGCTCGGAAGAAGCTTGCCCTAGCGAGTTTAGAGATGTATCGACTGAAATTCTCAAAAGATGTGGTGGTTTGCCTCTTGCAATTATTAGTATATCTAGCATGCTAGCAAGTGAAGGTTCAAACCAAAAAGAAAGGTGGGAACATGTGAGGGACTCTCTGGGCTCAGCAACAAACCTCACACTGGAAAGAATGAGGAAAATCTTAAACCTCAGCTACAAAGATCTTCCTTCTCATCTCATGACATGTTTCTTATATCTTGGTATGTATCCAGAGGATTTCAAGATTGACAGATCAAATCTGGAACTCCAGTGGATGGCGGAAGGCTTTATCAGAAAGGAAAATGGACAAGATTTGAAGAATGCACTACTAGGAAAAGGCTTATCAGTGGCACACATTTTTGGGATTCTGTGGCGCATATTGGATGCGCCACAGAATTCACGCCACTAAATTGTATTTCTGTGGCGCATATCTACATGCGCCACAGAATTCTCACATTTCTGTGGCGCACCCATGCGGATCTGCCGTCCTCAGTGTCCTTGATATAATGGTCGATGCAATGATCGTAGATGCACCAGCTTATAAGATTGTCTTCTCTGGGAAAGCATTCCCTGCACTGAAGTTTATAAGAATTTATATGCCCCACAGCAGCGCTTCCTGCCTGTCTTTCCAGCCTGGTGCAATGCCCGAGCATCAGAAGATTGAGATAACGTCCGGGAACATATGTGATCCTGAAGGGGTCGCACCTGCCGGCCTCCAGCACTTGTTAGCTCTCAAGGAAATTTCTGTATGTGTGCACGGTGTTAAGGATTCCAAGAAGACAAGCGTAGACTTGAGAAGCGCCGTCAGCATGCATCCCGGCAATCCTTGCTTCGTATTCGATCCTAAAAGAGTTGTCTGATATTTCCTCCAGCTCAGCAGCAAGCAGCTAGTATGTGCAAACCTCTCTCTCTCTCTCCTCCAATTAACGTCAGAGACAGAACTATTAAGTGGCTGTTCTTAACTCGTAAGGCTGCATATTACTTATGACCCTTTTTACCACTCTTGGTGTTTCAGGAAAGGAGTGTGTGTTCCAGTTTTCTGTCATCTTGGAATAAACGGTCAGGGCATAATTGGAATACTGGAGGAAGATGTCTCAAACACACATGTCCCAACAGATGGGATATGTACCGGAAAATCAAGCTACCGATTTGCTTCATGCTACCTCATTCCGTCGAACTATTTTCTCATCTCGTTTTCAATTTCATCCATAGTTTCATCGAATTTCTTGTGGCCCTTTGAGACGACTTTCACACTTTTTAATTATGCTTGTAATAAAAGGCAGGAGGTTGCACTGCCGTTGCCTTCCTCTCTGCCAGCCTCAGAACAATCTATGTTTTTGTTTTTTGTGTGCTCGTTGCCTTGTTGGCTAACTCTTTCTATCTATCTATCTATCTATCTATCTATCTATGTATCTATCTATCTATGTATACTAAAAACAATATACGAGGGTCAAAATAGAGACACCACGTTACTCCACATAGGCTAAAACATTAGACTTCATCGATATTAATTGAATGGCTGAGACTTAAACCTCAAAATCATACTGGGCCACGTACAAGCATAAGAAGAGAGAAAACATATCTAGATGTGTTACGTGGTGCAACAAAAAACGTGAAGTAAAAGTCTTAACACCATACCTGTTGGACCGGCACACCCACGTCAAATTGATTTTTCTTGACATTTTTTTTTTGCAGATTCACTAAGAGAATAGACAAAGAGGCTTACAAACGGGCTTGGCTAGCTTACGGGCGAGCGAGCGCTCGCGCGGTGTCGGACCACCGCACGTGGTTGTTCCGACCACCGCACGTGGGTAACGGGAGGAGGAAGAAGAGCTCGCCCCCGCCTGCCTAACCGCCTGCTTCCAGCCCCCGCGACTGCCTTGCCGCCCGCCCTCCTCGAACTGCGGCCTTCGCCGGTCCGCCACCGCCCCAGACCATCCCTCTAAAACCCCCACACACCGGAGTTCGTCGCCGGCGGCACCCCACCCCCACCCCCACCCGTTAAGTTCATCCTCAACGGTCGCGTTCTCCGCCACGCCTCCGCGCGGCGTCGTTGGCGCCCTCTCGGCTGTTCATGTGAGGAAATCCGCGCAGATGGGGAAAAAATGGAGGAGAAAAGAAAGAAAAACGGAGGAGGAAGAAGGCCGCGTGGGTCGGACCCACCCACATGCTCGCGTGAACGAGACCGGGCGAGCGCTCGCTCGCTCGCTCGCTCGTAAAGAAGTCGTTCCGCTTACAAACTCGGTCTCTACGCAAGATGCAGCGGACGTATTCCGGTCGCTTAGCATGTCCTAAACTGTTCGAGTTGGCACAAGTAAAAAAAAAGGAAAACACCTAGAATTACTTATTCAAGGGGGACCTAGCACGCGCACCTGTAGGTCGCTTTCCTCTCGCGCGCGCGTCGTTGTTTCACTTGCACGTCACCTTCTACAGCTCCAATTTTTCACTAATTTTTCTTTGCTTCGCTTCAAATGCATGGGCGAACTTACATTTGATTTCTGTCTACGGAGGTGTTATAGATTTATACTATAGAAGAGTTAACCAATTCGGTTAGATATGGACAGAAGATAACTAACAAATAATAGTATATAACAAATGCCCTAATCTGGTAGGCTCCTTTTTGTGGGTGTATGTTGAATTGAGAGCTTGTGTTCCTGCTCATTTCAAAACAGAGGTATATATACTATTTTATTTATTTTACCCGCCAACAAAAAATTACCTCTGTTCTGAAATGTAAGGCATAATGGTACGCTAAAATAAAATAGCCCACCAAAACGTTTTATATGTTGGAAAGGATGTTGTAATATAGAAATTACACCACTATCTGAATGCAAATGCATCCTTTTCTTTTTTTTCTTTTTTGCATTTATTTGCCACAAAGGTTCATGATTACAACACAACAACAGAACATAAACAAGCAAAATGCACAATACAAATCACATTGTTTCATGAATTAAAAACAGTTCAATTGAAATGTAAAACTTGGACAGCATACCAATCTTTAGCTTCCTAGACCTTGTAAGAAAGCTTATAAACTGACGAGTGTGCCGCGCAGGTAAAGCCGTTCCTGGTCAAATTGGTTCTGATTCCATCTGAAGGATCCACTGTGCCATTCAGCTTGATTTGAATTAGATTTGGTCGCTTAGTGCGAAGTTCTTGAAAGACTTCAGCATGGGGCCATTCCTGCCCGCCCTCCAGCACTATCGTCTGAAGAAACTGAAGTATGTCTCCAGCGAAGATGCATGGAGGGATAATCTGATGTCGTCCCGTCAGCTTCAGGTGGCTAAGAGATGCATATTGGTGAGAGCAATCTCCAGTGCAGCCCCGTGTGTGTAAAAATCGAATCCGTGCAGCTCCACTGACCGGAGGTTGGCCATCTTTTTCAATGGAAAATTCTGTGCATTCCATTCCTGTCCTTGGGCGGGCTTTACACCATGTAACGTTTGTAGCTCATCCAGGTTGTTCTCGATTGACGGTGGAAGTGTGAGATCTTCTGCGAGAATATGGCGCAATCCAGCAATCTTCCAGAAGCCTGGATCAATCGTGTTGACTCCTGTCTTCCTGATGTCTAGTGTCTGCAGGTTTAGAAGTCCTTTAATGCTGGATGGCAGATTCCTCAGGTCGGGGCTGTCAACAAAGGTACCGCATTTGGGTCAGGTTACCAATCTTCTTTGGCAACTTGACAAGATTTAGTCCGTTGATGGAGATGACGCGAAGCAACTTGGACTTGCACTTCATTTTCACTAAACCACAGAACTTTGGTCGTCCATGCACGAACTTGATATCATGCATCACAGGCGGTGGTGGTGGCGGTGGCGGAGGAGGGGGGTACTGCGGTGGTGGTGGTGGTGGTGGTGGTGGTGGTGCGGTGGTGGCGGTGGCGGCGGTGGCAGAGGAGGGGGGTCCTGCGGTGGTGGTGGTGGTGGCGGCGGCGGAGGAGGGGGATCCTGCGGTGGCGCTGGCGGATTGACGGGGTTCACATCAGGCCTGTGTCCCCCCAATACGCGGCATATGAAGGAACGCAGCTTAGGGAGATGGTTGCTGACCATCGAATATGTCCCATCGTAACTCAGGAAAGAGAGGCGGCGAACAGATGGTGGAACGAAAACATCTTGCGGGCCATGAATCTCAACGAAGCCAGCCTCACGAACCTCTGACTCTAGGAACCCATGGAGTCTCATGTGCACTCTAACGGCCAGAATGCCACCGCTGTCAGATAAGGCTACTATCTGAACAAGGTATCTGATGACCAGTTCCTTGAGGTAGTCGTCACCCTGCTCCTCCATAGTCTTGCCCACCCGGGGTTTGATGAAGCCCTCGGCAATCCACATCCGCACGATCTTAGCGGCATACTGACCGGTGTTCTTGGCAAAGACGGCAAAGTAGAGGTAGCACGACTTGAGGTCACTGGAAAGGTCATCAAAGCTCGCCCAGAATATCCTGTCGAGCGCTGTTCTAGTGTTGAGATTAGCTTCCGGTGCATGGTTCAGTGTCCACTGGACAGTATTATCCCCGAGCACTGCAGCAGCCCCAGTTATTTGGTTGCTTCCTCTCTGCTCCCGGGTTGATCTGCTGCAGCACTGCATCCCACTGGCTCGGCCGCTCCTTGAATCGGAGGAGTCCTGAAAGAAGAACTATAGCCAGAGGATAACCCCTAGTTATATTGTACACGGTGGTGCCATACGTCCTCAGGTTTTCCTCTTCGTAAGCTGGTGTTCCTTTCCTTAAAATCCTAGAAACAAACAGTTTTGCAAATCGGAGGAGGCCAAACGTCCTCAGGTTTTCCTCTTCGTAAGCTGGTGTTCCTTTCCTTAAAATCCTAGAAACAAACAGTTTTGCACTTCCTTCTTCATTCAAACGGCTCAAGAGATGAATCCTCTTTTTGTCATCTCCATTCAAGTTTTCAGCATGCCGTGCCACAGCTTGGCTCTTTGTATCTAATAACAGCACCACTTTGCTGCCATTCCTCCCATCAGGTAGTCTTGGCTTCAGCCAGTTAAGCATGGTTCTGGATGGTATGCCGCCAAGAATCAGCAGATAGGTTTTCCCGTCCAGGAGTCTACCGAGTTTGGCAGAAACATCACCAGTATAATTTCTTGTACTAAAATTACGGCTTTGCAGCTGTGTTCGAGCAACTGCTTGGTTGTAGATTCCTTGGAGGAGAACTTCTCTGCTGGAATTCAATGCCAGATTGTACCAGACTCGAATTCCAAAATTTCCCTCCACCTTATAAAATATGACGTCTGCCAGTGTGAACTTTCCAATGCCTCCCTCCCCAACTAGGGAGATGAACTTGAGCGGACCCGGATTATCATCACGCAGCAACTTGCCAAGGGTCACCTGATCCTCGACAAAACCCACGGTATCCTTTAAATGACCCGACCTGTTCAATGAGTAGTATTATTAATATTCAACTGTTAGTTCAATTTGAAAACTAGAATGCATGACACAGAAGCATGTCGTCACTCCATCATTTTCTATAACATGGCCCTCTAACATTTATTTCTATGCTTCATGAAATTAGATTTGCGGTGAGGGATACTTAGGGAACACCGGTAAAACGAGGTTTTGTGTTAAAATAGTCGTAGCTTCACGACGGGAAACTGCGTGTCGTTAGCACTAAGTAATTTATCCGTGCAGGCACGAGTTAGTACAAGTAGGACTACAGCGGTCGGTTTACTTGCACCAGCGCCATCGCCCTTATGCATTTTTTTTTAAAGTGAGCCAAAGATTTTTCGTAATTTATTATTTAACTAGAAGAGAAAGAATTTCCCTGTTAATTTACGGAAAACCGGGGAAAAACGTTACAACACACCGATCAAACCAAACTACTCCAAAAGCGAGACCACCACACGGCCACAACCCGACGAACTCTCCACACACCCAACCACCGTATCCCCTAACTCACGATGATAACACCTCAAGAAAAACATAAGGCAACACCAAAGTCACATAACCATCCATCAAGCAGTAACGAGCGTCTCACTACGGGAGAGAGGACCTTTGCCGACGGCCATACCCTATGCCGACGGCTTTTTGTCGGGGCCGTCGGCATAGGCCCTGACGAGGCCAGCCCGTCGACATGGCCGTCGGCAAAGGTTTGACACAAGGCTAGCCGTCGGCATAGCTATGATTTTTTTTTCTGTTTTTCATTTAATATGAAATAATTCATATCTTTAAATCCGTAAATCAGAATTTAACAAATAAAATGTCTAAATCGATTAAAAAATGAGAGGAATCCAAATATGACATCCATATCATCTTTTTAAATCATGTATATGACTTTTTAAACATATTTTCGGTACTTGCTTAATAAAATAGTCATTTTTTGGCACTTAAAAATGGAAAACGATATTTATAAAAATATTTTATAAATTGTTTTTGGTAACAATGTTTGCCATACCAAGACACACCTAGGTGTCAAATATGGACACTTTATCACAAATTATGGCACGGGTCCATTTTTACCATTTTTTCAAAAAAAAAAAAGAAAGTGAAAAATAATCAAAAAATGAAATCCTTTGGCATGGAGTCCTTTTATGTGTACTAGTTGCTAGGATAAATGATAAAATTGAGTTTTGTCAAAGTTTCCAAAAAACTTCTTCACAAAAAGGTCAATCATCTATAAACATAAACATGTAGAAATTTCGAGTCAAATGAGCTAGAT